>JAVJIF010017632.1:0-83408 GCA_038442645.1 Agave tequilana
CCCAGAATAAGCCTAATCAACAGACTACATCTTTTGTTTGCATAACCAAGGAAAAAAAAATGAGGTCTTGCTTTTTTCTTTCTTCTTGAGTTTAAAATTTTTGGTAGTTTTTCTGGTTAGTATTAATCAAAACTATTTCCATCATTTCCCAGAGAGGGTGCCATGCCACATCCCGATTTGAGACGACGAAGGCACTAGGCACTAGGGTACAACCCTTGTAAGCCTGACAAAATCATAATTATAATACTCACATATGATTATAAGAAATTATTTAATACAAAAGTATACACCGTACTTAATGTGGATCTAATTTAGCAAGCTTGGATTCAATCTTCTCTGTCATTATTCTACAAAATAAAGGATAGGTCAGCGTTGCCAGCTTATGCCCAGGAACGACCCTCTAACGATCAAGTCTGTAATATGCTCATAAATTGATAAGAAGATAAAGTTATTAAGAAGAATACCTAGATGTGAACTCTATAATTTCTTGCAAACTAATTTTTATTTAACAGTCTGAAACTTTAAGTCGTCAAACAAATAGTATTCTTACTATAACTGATGCAAACTAACAAAGGCAATTTGTTGTATTGTCATTTGCATTTCATGATGTTTTACCAACTCACTAACTTGTTTTAACTCTTATTCAGAACTTGAGTTAGTGATAACTTTTTCATATCTCCTTTCTCTTTTGTCTTTTAATTTATGAACTATAATGGCTTTATATTTTTTAGATAACCTGTAGGTGTTATACTTTTGATCCAACCTACTTCATAACTAACCGTAATTGCATATCGATTGCACTCAGGCATTTTCTAGAATATAGAAAAATAATTAAACAAGAAAGTACACATCAATCAACAACATAGCTCATATATGTGTTTCTTATCTAAAAATAAATAATACTATGATAGTTTATCAAACAACTCAAGAAAGTGTATCACAACACTTCTCATCTCGAACTTGTAATCACTTTCGCAAATATTACCATTGCACATATCACACATCATATAATATATAAACGTAACAAACATTCCACATCCATCATAGCATCATAACATTCATCAATAACACATATTTCATGGCTCCACTGGGTACCGTCCGTAGGCCGGTCCCATCATACACACATTTCATGGCATCACTTGGTACCATCCGTAGAACGGTCCCGTCATAACACATACTTCACAGTTCCATCGGGCATCATACGCAGACCAGTCCCCTCATATGATAATATTAGACACCTTTACACCCCACACACTACCCCCGACTCCATAAGCACCATCACCCCCCCCCCCCCCCCCCCCCACATAACTCCCCTAGCTCCACTGTTACACGCACAACATAGGTAATATCACACACACATAATATAGGCACATTCACAAATATATCACAACCAACATATATAATAAAGTATTTCTAGTCAAATGAAATATGTCACTCACAAGTATTTCATACATAATACAAGACAACACAATACATAAAGCAAGATAATTAAGAGAACTAACCTATTTAGTATCATCATATCAAGAATTTCAATAATCTCCAATTAGTATTTGACAACAACATACTTCCTTTTCTACTAATTAGCAAAGACTTATTAATAACTAATTTTATATCAATATCATTTAAATACGAAAATCATATTAGCCTCTTAACTAAATGGAATCAAACTACCCATCTTAAGATTGAATTAAACCATTATATCTTTATTTTTTTGAAAGTAACCACACAATATTTGGTTAATTCTCCAAATTAAAAATGGATTGAAAGATTAGTTTACTTATAGTCCAGCTCTTGAATTTTGATCAGTCTGTCTTAAATCAATTATAACTCAAGCCGCAATTATCTGATGAGAACACAACAAGGCTCATTGAAAATTAGACTCGATAAGCTTTTCAACAACATATTATATGCAATACTTGATTCAATACATATTTCTAATCAGTCGAATATTATAGTTAAATAGAAAATTTTGCATAGCAGCCTAACATTAACTACTATTGTGAACTCTTCTTTTTAAACTATTTCAATACTTTCAGGTTGCAAACATATATGTTGGGAATTCGGGGGTGCCCCCACGACCGGATCTACTGGGGTGACACAACAGAAACAAACCACAGGATTTACTAAGACAATAAGAAGAAGAGAAGAAGAAGAATTCGAAAGTAAATAGAAAGCCAACACACAATATAACGTAGTTCCACCGATCAAACAGTTCGTGTGTACGTTCATAGGAGAAGGGGGAGAAACTTTATTAAAACTTTAGGGGAGTACAATAAGAGTTACTTACTCCTCACGCTAAGAAGATTCTAAGCCCTGGATGACCGCTAAGAACAGCGAACACTTGTGGCTAAGCTTCTCTCACGAATCTCTCACCTAGATAAATTACACCCTTAGGAATTATAAATTCATTGGATTATATTGAAGGCTACGCCAAGGGGTTATCTATAGGCCATAGAACTCTCCTAGTTCTAAACAAACTTCATTAATACGAACAATCACCACTTCAGAATAAAGAAAATCTGAATCCAACTCGAATCTTGAAACAGATTCAAAAAAGAAAACTGCCAGACCCGATATTAGTCGACTAGGGCAGGGTATTAGTCGACTAATACCTTGTATTAGTCGACTAGGCCCAAATACTAGTCGGCCACTCTGACAAGATTCGAGAACCCCAACTCTCTGTTGGTCAACCTAGTCGACTATATAATGTATTAGTCGAATAATCTATATGATCAGTCGACTATACCCAGTTATTTGACTAGTAATGTGCATAACTCCTTGTGCACGTCCGTTCTTTGTTTACCTTCACGACGTATTCCAATCACAAATCCTAATAATATATTCATGACATCTGTTATTAATTTACTACTCAAGAAATATAAAATTTACTAAGTTTAACTATTTTCACTTAACGCAAGAGTATCACTTGATTTAGCATTAAATTTTTACTATATAAAACCACTAATTTTCTTGCTATATAACCTAATCAAACTCATGTAATTTTTCTAATTCTATTCAATAAAACTTTAAATCATATTAAGCCATCACCATAATTTAACAAATTTCTTTTTCAAGTAAAATTGTAAATTTTTACTTCACAATGAGTTATTTCTAGTAAAAAGAAAGAATGAACAATTATCTCTTCGTTCTATCTTCTTTAGCAAATATGAAAATCTTGATCATGTACAGTCTCTAATAATGAAGAATTACCTACTTTGTTTATGGATTCATCTCGAAGTCTTCTTTTCAACGCATCTGGTCTTGGCTCGATCTGAGTTCTATAGAGGAAGATATTATCAAAATATCGCAGGCTGCGCAGAAAAGTTCAGTTCAACTCTCCCATCTATGTCTTCTCCTTCTTTTCCTTCTACTCTAATTGTGCTAGCACTAGTATGCATTATAAGAGCAGCAAAGATTTCTGACGTAGATGGGGAAAAATTGGAAGACGAAGAAGATGATGAGATAAGAAGAGGAGGTTATTTGTAAAGATATTAAGTTCTCTGTGTAATGATACCCAGCTAGCTATGTGTCTAACTCTGAATCAATTTAAAGCCACATGAAGACACCTCCTACTTATAAGTGTCCTCCTCCCCCTCTAGCCAAATCACCTCATGTTAAAATTTGTCTCTCATACTAATAACATTTAACCTTACTTAATTAGATTAACAACTAAGTACAAGTAAACTGAGTAAAGAAAGGAAACTAATATAAATATATAAATAGGTTATACACACATACAACTTACTCATGAGTTATATAAATATAGTTATACATGCCACTACACACATGGCACCATAAACATATATAGTAATATTTATACTAATATTTATGCTTCCACGTACCCAAGCCATCTTAGTCATTAAAAAATGTTATTTGAATGCAAGATAAGCACTTTTATATTTTTATCAAAAGTTTCAAACCACAAATTCTTGAAGTATAATAATTAATCTCCTTCAACACTTCATATAAAATTTTCAGGGTTTTACATGCTAACATTATACAAAATTTGGTATGAGCTCAGGTGAATCGTGTTGACGTGAATTCAGAAACACCCCGTCTTGACTTGATCGGCACGAGCCATATGTGCAAATTATGATGCACTTGATACGGTCCATGTTGGATTCTCGTTAGATACTTCTATATGACTTCAACAAGTAAGAGTTTAAAATAATAATAAGTTGTGAACCGGATACTTTATAGACACCTCCAGCATTAGCAAGTTCAATTAAAATAGATTAATCTTCTATCTAATGAATTTTGATAAAAGTAAAATAAGTCATGTATATTAGTATAAAATATTTCAACCCACAATCCACTAATTTGATATCTTCCACCCCTTTTAACTTATTCCAATTTTTTTTTTTCTTTTTGAGGGAATAACTTATTCCAAAACTACTTCAATACTTTTTTCTCTAGGATTTAATTATAAATATCATAATCACATAGATAAATACATAAATAATATTCATTAATTATCATATCCATGACAAATTGCATCAATGGGTTTTTTTTTTTTTTAATTTATTGCGTATCCATGTATCCGATACCTATATCCGTATCCGCGCAACCTTGTATGCAAAACCAATCGGTTAAAGACTGATCTAAAGTATTCCAATGCTTATACAAGCATGATAAGAGCTTTAAAAAAAAGAAGAAAAATTAAATAAGCCTCTCAATAGAGAAAACGGAGAAGATGAGGGATAACCCCTCTCTCTCTCTCTCTCTCTCTCTCTCTCTCTCTCTCTCTCTCTCTATATCTTACAATAAATCAAATGAAATCAAATCAAGATACTAATTATTCAGCACCCATCAGTTTGCTCGCAGCCCATGAGGGATCCGGCGAGCCCAAGCTGGTCCTCGAGATATCTCTGCAGCAGCGCCCCGCTCTCCACTTCCGTCGACAGTCCGCTGCCTGCTAATGTCTCTTCCGTGAGCCGAAACCGTGACCGAAAGCAACACGCAGCCGCGCAAAGGAGCGGGAGCGAGAGGAACGCGAGAGGGAGAAGCACAGGAGAGCAGCAGACAACCAAGATGACCAGCAGAATCCTCTTCAGTCCTGCAACTCCTCGGCCGCCGCTGCTGCTGAGGATTCTCCAACAAAGCAGCAGAGACCACCTCACCACCACCACCACCACCATCTGAATCACTAGTTCTGATCTTCTTCTTGCTGTTTTCCTTTGGAACTCAGGCTTCAGCTTCAACATTGCCCACAATTGCCCACTTTAATATGTAAACTTGCATTGAAAAGTATTGGTACAGGTCTCCATCATTAATGTTAATTTATGCTTCTTGTTATTACACTGTTTGGATCCTAGTTGGATGTATCTTTGAGTTCAATAACCCCATAAACCTAATCCAAATATGAATCGCATAAGTTACCCTAATATGAATCGCATAAGTTACCCTAGTTGGATGTATCTTTGCGACTCATAATGTTAATCCAAGAGAAATTCTTACCACGTTAGGATTCCAAGAGATGAAGTGTTCTCTTTTAAGGTTTGGACGTAAGCCAAGGATCCAAATTCCAAATTGAAATTATAGATTTGGTTTTTATATCATACTTTCACATTAAGATTCAATTTTTCGTGAATGCAATCGACAATGAGCCATCATTTAAAAGAAGAAACCAAGGAACTGCATTAGTTTACTAGATATATATTTTTTGGTAGAATAGTTTACAGAAATATTTAATAACTGAAAAGAAACATCCTAATTTCTCTAGGTAATAATTTGCCCCCAGCAGGGTTCATCATTTAAAATAACTCTACAGATAAAAAGAAATACAAAACAAACTAAGATTGTTTCCACTGTGTCATAAAATTGGGGATTACAAATTAAAGACAGGCTTTCAAAAGATCATATGGTCAAAACTCCTCCACGCTGAGATGAGGGTGAAGGATATCAAAAGACTGACCACACAGGTTGATTTCACCCTGGACCTCATGACTCTGAGAATTTGAAAAATGTCCAGATCGACGCCATTTATTTGGACCGATATACCGTTGAAGCAGACAACTACTTCCCCCACTTTGTTGACAAATTAATTAGTCGTAGAAACTGTTTCTGCAATGTCATTATCAATCAGCATCCTGCTTACAACCAAGTCATGGCCTATTCTCCAAAAAAGAAATCCACAAAAAAAAAAAAAATAATAGACAGAAAACATTAACGATCTTATGAAATGTTTGATCACGAGGGGAAAGAAAAAGATAGAACATTTTTTTTTTTTTTTTTTTTTGACTAAACTCTTTTTCTAAGTTGTAACACAATCAGGATCACAATTCCCAACCATGGAAGGGGCATGATAACAGTTCGCAATTTAAACTGCCACTGTCACCATACCAATATTGCAACAAAAAATGCCACAAAAATTACTAATTTAATAAATATAAAGGAAACCACCAGTAATCCTGCTTTCAACTTTCTGTCATCCATGGAAAGATCAGGTTCATCATTGGCTTCAGGATTTCTATGCTGACAGCTGTTCACTTCTCTGAAGCTCTCCCCCTTAAGGCCTGTTTGGTTAAGGGTGAAAGTGAGGAAGTGAAGAAGTGAGGAAGTGGTAATAGTTCCCTTTGGAACTTGAAAATTGATTAGTAAGTTTTCTGGTGTTTGGATGTTGTTGGGCAGTGTGGTTTGAAAAATGCTATGTCTTTTCTAGTGTTTGGATGGTAATATGGAAGTGAAAGTGGAAAAGTTGACCACAAAATAATATTAAAATAAAAATTAATTAAGAAAAATAAAACTTAAACTGTAATTAGAATACAAGTGAGATTTATATGAGCTAAAAATTAACTGTTTTGTGTTACAACTTATTACAAATGAGATTTACATGACCATAAAATTAACTGTAGCACTCTGGAAGTGAGAAAATGGTTGTGTAAAAGAGAAAAGAGAAAAGAAAAAGAACTTTTTTTCATTTTTCTTTTTCGGTGTTTGGATGAACAACAGAAATAGAAAAAGACACTTCCTCACTTCCACCCAATTCCTTGAATCCAAACAACCCATAGTGTGTTCCTGACAGAGTTAGAAGACACAATTAGACCAAGATGCAGGGAGTTGTTTAGAGACTCTTCTACCAAGACTTCACCAGCAGTGCACTTGCCATTGCTGTAGTCTGCAAGCACCTTCTCGTCCCCCTGGCTGCCTGAACCGTGCATTATGCAGGAGAGTCGGCCTTTTTCAGCCTGTTCCTTGTCCAGCTACCTCTTCTTGAACCGCCTCCAGGCAGCTTGAATGTAGCGAGCTCCCCACGTCTTCCTTTGGTGAGAATAATACCTGAATGTATGCTGAAGCTTCTTGCTGTGGAGACGCATGAACTGGTTCGCCACAAACTTGAGGTCTTCAGCTTGAAGAGCAGCCTCCACTTCCTCAAGGACCCGCATGGTTCGAGTCGACTGTGGCAAGTGGGCATGCGAAGGCCCACGTTAGCAGCTCTTCGCCACAGAAATCCACAGGTATGATGGTGATGGAGTTGAAGAATCCGCGTCTGCCGCCATCAGTGGTCGAGCTTTCAAGCCAGTCTCGGATGATGAAGATCATTTCATTGACTGGGTCGCCCTCTCGAACGATATAGGTTACTTTGGTGCTTAAAGACGAGAGCAGCCGTTCACATATGACAGCTAGTAGTTGATTATCCATTTGGGAGAAGAATGGGACCGGCACTGTGAAAAAAATATAAGGGAGAGATACAAGCAAGGAAGGAAAATAAGGTGGAATAATATTTTCAACATTAAACTACAATATAATTACTTTTGCGCAAAGAAGCATATTATACAAGAATATTACACTTCTTTACTATAAGATAGAGCACAGTTATTAGCCCAGGATCTTCACTGTTTTCTTTGAATCTATTAGGAATCTAGTAGAGCAACATGTATATGCTTTATTTGGGAAAATAAAGAATTTCTCCGAACTAATGGAAAACTGAATAGGAGACTACATATTTAGGATTGAGACTAGGATAATATTTGAACTCTTTATGGATGGTTACACATGCCCTAATCCTATGAATTATGCATGTCCATACACAAAGCATGCTTATCATCTCCAGAAGCATGCTTATCATCTCCAGTTTTTGAAGTTTTATTTTGTATGTTTGCATGGTATCCTTTTTGATACAACCAAAAAAAAAAAACATGTGTGCCATATCCTCACTACTTCGCTCTAGCATGTGCCATAAGATATCTTACATCAGTTTGTACATTCTAGGTTTGCATGGTATCCTTTAAGTCCTTGTAAATTTTCGTTACTCTAGGATGCATGGTGTATATAGAGTTGTGTCCCAGTCAGAATCTTTTTCAGTTTTGTGATTCTGTCAACACTGAGCTCGACTACCAAACCTCAAGAATCCATTCTTACGTATCACAAATCCTGATTAAGTGTCTTCTTCCACACCCGCATTGATTTCTACACTAGAGAGTCATCTTTCAATTCAGCTTCGATCTCGTCTACTGAAAAAGGCTGCACTGTGACATATAGCCAATCTGGCCTTGCCTTGGTGAACCGAATAGTATTCCTTAATGCAATACAAGACAACCCAAATTGCTTGAGCTCTTCTGGCTAAAGGCATCTGCAACCATTTGCCTGCCTAGATGAAGTTGATGGTCACATCATAATCATTCAATAAATCAAACCATCTTCCTGCCTCGTGTTTATAACTCCTGAGTAAAAATATACTTTAGGCTTGCATGATCCGTGATTCCGTATGAGTCTCAGATTGCACCCCATAAAGATAATGCCTCAATTTTTTGAGAGAAAATTAGAATTGCCAATTCCAATTTATGTGTGGGTTACCTCTACTCTCACGACTTCAACTGTCTTGAAGCATAAGCCACAATCTCTCTGTTTTTTTATAAGTACACATTTACAGAAACCTAACTATAAACAGAAAATCCTTCACCTCCAAAGGTGCAAGGTGAGTATTGAAGCTATCACAAGCTATGCTTAACTCCTCAGAACTCCACATTCATCCATATAAACAAATTTGACGTTCTTCTTAGGAAGACGAGTGAATAGTGAGGCAATCTGCAAAAATCCTAGAAATCTCCTCTAGTAACCGGCCATGCTATGAAAATTGCAGATTTTGATACTTTAGTTGGCCTCTTCCGGTTAACTATATCCTCCAGGTTTTCAGAGTCCAGAACAACTATGTTCTTGGAAATGACATGCCTAAGGAATGATACACTTTTCAACCAACCAAAACTCATGCTTCTTAAGTTTTGCAAAAAGCTTTTCATTCCTTAGAGCTTGCAGTATACACCTTAAATACTCCTCGTGCTTTTCCTTACTCATTGAGTATACTACAACATCATCGACGACCACCATCATAAAGCAATCCAAGTAGGGTTTAAATACCCTAATCGAGATCCATGAAAATTGCAGTTGCATTTGTTAGCCTGACAGTAACCCCAGGCATCCATAATCACCATAATACGTAGAAAAATGTAGTCTTCGAAATATCAACCACTTTGATCTTTATTCATAGTAATCTGATTGAAGATCAGTCTTGGAAAAACACTTGAGCTCCTCATAGTTGATTGAACAAGCTGTCAATCCTCGATGGTACTTATTCCACACAATCACTTGATTCAACTACAATCTACCAATAATTACTGCACAAATGTATGCTACCATATTCTTCAGGAACAATATTGGCGCACCCCACAGAAACACACTAGGTCGAATAGAGCATATATTTTTTCTCTCTCAAAGTTTTGAAGTGGCTACTTGAGTTTCTTTAACTTTGATGGGGCCATTCAGTAAGATGCCAGTAAAATCAGACATGTACCAGAAACCATATTTCTGTCTGTAGGCGTTCCTAGAAGTTCTTCAAGAAACACACCCAAAGCTCACAAGTAACTGATATCTCCTTCTAGCTTGCTTGTGCCCGACTCAAATCTCAGATTGAGTTAAAGAAGCTAGAGTGTCATACATGCAAATACAAATTAGCCCTGCATAACCTGTACTGAAGCAAAATCGCAAGGTTGCAGCTTATACTTCTAGACAATTGAACCGGGTGAGAATAATTACCCCACATATGATATGAAAGTGACATCAGTAACTTTTTCTCTCAAGATTTAGAGACATTATCTCTGAGATTTTATATAGGTCATAGAGCCCATGGTATATGTTTACTCCAAAGTTGAGTACGACTCTTGTCCTGACTTTCAAGAAATTTTCACTTTGTTGAAGAGCGGAACAACACGCGAAATAGATGGCTTTCTTCTGCAAGATGGTTTTCCAATTTCGCAAGTTGTGCATCCCTCGCATGTCAGTGAGAGAATTTCTGGTCTGGGAATTACATGCCGGTGGTCTCGCCGGTCATTTTGGACATAACAAAACTATTGATGTTGTTGAACATCATTTTTATTAGCCAAGTCTTAAACGAGACGTTACTAAGCTTGAGGGCAGGTGTCACACATGCCAGTTAGCTAAACAATGAAAACAGAACACTGCTCTGTATACACCCCTACCTGTTTCAAACCGTCCTTGGGAGGACATTAGCATGGACTTTGTGCTTGCACTCCCAAAAACCCTGTGAAAGCATGATTCAATACCAGTGGTTGTTGATCATTTTTTTCAAGATGGCTCATTTTATTTCTTATTCAAAAACTTTTGATGTGTCCTGTGTGGTCAAACTTGTTTTTAATGAATTATGAGATTGCATGGACTTTCAAAAACCATTGTGTCGGACCGGGATGTCAAATTTACGAGCTACTTCTGGAAAACCTTATGGCATCAAGTTGGAACCAAACTACAATACTCTTCTGCCTTCCACCCCCAAACTGACGGTTAAACTGAAATAATGAACTGAAGCCTAGGTAATCTACTGCAAACTTTAGTTGATGAACATCTTAGAGATTGAGATTTAAAATTGTCTACTGCCGAATTTGCATATAACAATTCCATCAATAGGACAATAGGCATGAGTCCACCAGAAGTAGTATAAGGGTTTAAACCTAGACAACTAATAGATTTCATTCCTATGAGTCAGTATGCTAGGACATCTGAGTCTGCATCTGCATTTGCATCACATCTTCACGACTTACACAGGGAAATCAACAACAAAATAAATTAGAGCAATACAGCCTACAAAGTTTGAGCTGATCTTCATCGAAAAGTTAAAAGGTTGGAAGTTGGAGATTGTGATGGCTCGGATTCGTTTCGAACGGTTTCCTCTGGGAACTGTAAAAAAGCTGCATGCACGTGGAGTTTCAAAGTGTTAAAAAGAATAAATGATAATGCATATGTTCTAAACCTTCCTAAAGATTTTGGTATTAGTCTCATATTTAATGTTAAAGATCTGATAATGTACAAAGATCTGGATTTCAATCCGAGTAACCCCTTACTTGATGAGCCTATCCAAGATCTTACTTCTGAGGGACCCTCCTTACCTCCACTTCCAAATCTCCCATCTCATGCAGCAGAATAGATTGATAAAATAATAGAAGATGAGATTATATCTACTACTGATGAAGGAACTAGACGATACTTAATCCATTAGAAAGAAAACCTGAATCCGATGACACTTGGTTGGATTGAAAGGATTTGCTGTGTTTGGATCCCGATACTCTAGAGCAGTACGAGAGCAGCAGAGATATCCACTCGACGGGGTCGAGTTTTCCCCACCCCGGGGAAATTAATGAGGACATCAGAGCATGTACATGTTACAAACGTGTCTTTCAGCACAGACGACACACCAACTTGTTGAGCTCGAGGATATGGTTCTGAAGCCCTGATATCTAATATTTATAGTTGTATTTCAGTGTGTATTTGTAGTGTATTTCATTGTGTATTTTAGTGTATTAGAGATGTATTTCAGTGTAGTTGTGTTCAGTGTCTGAACTGAACTGGTTGTGGGTAGTTGTGTTCAGTTTTTGAACTGAACTGGTTGTGGGAACAGTTCTAAAACGGACCTGTAATGGGGACAGTTTTTTGAACTGAATTTGAAGCCTAATAAAGGCAACTTGGTATACTCTATGAGGGATGACGAATGAATGAAAATCCAGTGGCTTTCTCCCTACCAATGCCTCTCCCCTTTCTCCTCTCTCTCCTCTCCTCTGGACTGAACTAAATGTTTGAACTAGAGAAGTTTTTTTTTGTGCAAAGCCAATCAATCCTCCTCTCTCCTCTTCAGTGTCAAGCTTCAATCCATATTCTGATCCTTAGTACAACAACAAGAATACACAAAAGCAGCAACAATAGTTCAGTCAAAGGCTTCCTCTGTTGCACACTAACAGCCCCTGATGCACAACGACAACCCAGACCCCTCCACTACCTGGATCTCTCGCTTGCAACATCCATTACAACAAAGCCTTCATCCTTGTGTTTCGCCCCTGTTCACCAATATTGAGGCTTGCAACAAATAACATAAGTCATAACAGCATCAAAGGAAGCATTAGTAGTTCAACTACAAGTTCAGTTGAAGCACAATTCTTCAACCTAAGTTCCTACAAGTTATCTCATCAGTGATTCTCAGGTATTCTCCTTTTCCTTTAGACTTTATCAGTTCTCGCAGTAGTAATTCTCTGTTATATTATCTTTCTGTTCGTTGTTCACATAAAGTAAGTTGAGTGCACTGATTTTGTTACCTTGTACCATTAATCTAAATATTATGTATGGGACTTGCTATCACAGAACAGTGCTATTATCAGTCATTCCATTCCATTTTGAAACCCTGCTGCATGAATACTTTATTACACAAATGCTGGTCTTCACTTCAAAACTTATAACTGGTAGTCTAGATCGATCATCCTTTATTGGTGAGACATGCTTGATTTGTTTTGTTACTAAGCTTCGTACCTGTGCACAAACACGTTTCACATCTGAGTTGTTTCTAGGCGAATATGAACAGTTGTTCTCCTTTCCATACATCATCATCCGGATCCGGGGCAGACCCACATATAGTCCAGTGTGGGTGGATGCACACACTGTATTTTATGAAATAATAGAATAGTGTATAGGTTTGTAACTTTTTTGTATATAATCTCTTTTTTTAGATTATTTTTACTAGTATAAAGACACTTTTGAACTCTAACTCAAGTGGTAACTTATAAATCTAAGTTATTGAAGGTTATAAGTTCAACTCTTGGTGGGTACAACATTATTTTTTACTTTTTACCTCTCTTGTCGTATTACATTTACGCCGATACTGAAATTTTTATTATATTTACGCTCACACTGAAAAAACATCATGCGTCCCCCACTAACGCATATCACGGTTCAAAGACTCGGCCGAGTCGAAGACGAGTCAACTGAGTCATATCCGTCTCGGCCCACTCCGAGACGAGTCCGAGTCACGAGTCGGTCGACTCAACTCAGAAGAGGCCGACTCGGCCGAGAATCGGAGTTCACTCGGTCGACTCGGCATTATGATGATGATTTTGTGCCTCATCGCAATTCAATGTGAAAATAACTACATTAGGATGTATTTATGAATGTAGTTTGTGTAATTTACTATATTGTGCATGTATTTTAATATGCTTATACCGACGACGCGTGTATTTATGCTTTCGCTTTATATTTAGTGTGCCAGATGATATATTTTGGACATGTAATACATGAATGTGGATGTCTACATTTTTTTAAGATTTGTCGTGATTTTTTCAAAATTTTTGAGCTTTTTATATAGCGTTTTGCGCGTATCGCCCGATACCGATCCGAATCGCCGAGACCGATCTGTCTCAGCGCCCACCGAGTCGACGGCCGAGACCGCGACTGTGAACCATGACGCAGATCCCATGTATTTCAAAAGATTTCCTTTCATAGAGGGCACCACATGTTGTGACTGACAATTTGTAACAGTCACCTCAATTCATGAAAAGACCTTCATTATTACTTTTCATTTCCAATAAAAATGGAAATCCCTCCAATTTCTCTTTAATTTTCCCAAATATCTTCCTTGTATCTTCAAATCAAAATCCCCAAATTTCACTTCCTCTGTCAAGACCCAGATCTCATATTCAAGTGAACCCATCACAGCCATGGCAGCTTTTGGTCAATTATCTTTACAGCCCTCACAAGAGGAAGCCACTTTGCCAGCACTTGTTGCTTAAGAGTGCACCCTAGGGAAAACACCACAAGACAGCTACCAATTTCTATTTTAATCTATGTAGATCCAGACATCGGTGACTTGTCCCTAACCCCACAATAAAGGACATCAGCGACATTCACATTTTTGGGTCTAATTGTTGCCTCTATGCTATCAAATAACAATTTGTTTCCATGGCCGAGGACTTTTGCAAAAAAGTCTGTCAAACAAGTAATGTTGTGCAAATCTGGAACTGGCACGGCATGGACGATTTCAAACCCATCTCAACCCCTCGGAATTGACCAAGGTTACCATGATTGTCTGCCGAGAACAACAGCAAGGTCGGCTCGTTCAAATGGTATAAACAAGTTGTCATTGTAAATGGCTCACACTGGCACCTCTTTAGCATCACTACTCTTCTTTACTCCACCTTCTACACTAAAATAAACCATGTAGCCCTTGCAGCTGCTATTTATTTTTGGAGACATCAAGCAACAACAGTCTCCTTAACTTTAACCCCTTTTTTAACATATGTCCTATGTGGGCATTTTGAATTTGACATGGGAGTTGGATGATGACAAGCTCAACAAAATCTCACACACTTTGAAGCCTAACAATTTACATATTGCTAAAAGATTTTTGGGCAAATAGAAACAAAAATCAAACAAAAAATAGGAAAAAATGCAACAAGGAGAAGTCCTTTTTAAGCATTGAAGGACTTTCTTTATTTACCAAGGTAGACCATTTTTCCTCCACACTAGCAGAATATAAGGTTCTATAATGTGAATTAAAGTTCTCATTCATAAGTGTCACCAGTAATTAAACCTAAAATCTGAATTAAAAGTTCGATAACATGGCCAAGAAACGAATTTTTCACCTGAGGGATCGGAAGCATGGCGGCAAGATCAACAAAGAACTCCCCTTTCAAGTACCGCACCGCAATCTGACGCGGTGACGCGGGTCCCTCACGAGCCCCCCCACGCCGAAAACCCTAGAGCTGGGAGCAACAAATGCTGTCCGAAACTTGAGCGCGATGTGAACCAAGTAGAAGAGATCGGTGATGGCCGGATCACGCTGACGAAAATCCCCAGCTCGAAATCGAACAGCATGCAGAGAGGCCCGCCGACGCCGACGAAGTAGAGGTAGAGGGGGTCGAGGAAGAGAGCGAACAAGCACGAGAACAGGAAGACGCGGTACCAGATGGGACGGCGTCGCCGCCGGGGTCGAGGTCCCGGGAGGGGCTCTTAATGCCGTCAGGCGGCGTGGGGGGCCGCCGGAGGGGGAGGGGCTTTAAGGAGGGAGAGGAGGTGGCCATGGTGGGAAGGGATCAGGGTCAGAGTTAGGGTTTGGGAGGGAGAGACGCCGGCATTTTGGAGGGGGGAAGGGCGAAAAAGAAGGTGAGACGGAGAACGGGTTTTAGGAAGGAAAGGGTTTAATGGGCTGCTTCTTTGTTTGGAGGAGTATTTAATGGGGACAATTAATAATAATTAATGGGGATTAATAACTAGATCACCGCCTGCGGTGAACCCGAGCAACGAAGAGGAGAGAGAGAAAGGAGTGAGAAAATGAGAGAGGAAGAGCAGAAGGAAGATAGGAGAGAGTAGCAAAGAGGGGAGAGAAGAGGGAGGAGAGGCCGCTCAGTTCTCTTTGGGCCTGTTTGGTTAAGGGTGGAAGTGAGGAAGTGAGGAATAGAGGAAGTAGTAATAATTCCCTTTGGAACTTGGGAATTAGTTATTAAGTTTTCCGGTGTTTGGATGTTGTTGGGAAGTGTGATTTGGAAAATATTTTGTCTTTTCCGGTATTTGGATGGTTATGTGAAAGTGAAAGTGTAAAAGTTGACCGTAAAATAATATTAAAATAAAAATTTATTAAGAAAATAAAAAATAGACTATAATTAGAATGCAAGTGAGATTTACATGGTCAAAAAATTAACTGTTTTGTGCTACAATTTATTACAAATGCGATTTACATGACCACCAAATTAACTGTAGCACTCTGGAAGTGAGAAAATGGTTGTGTAAAAGAGAAAAGATAAAAGGAAAAGAGGTTTACTTATTTTTCTTTTCCGGTGTTTGGATAGATAGGGAAGTGAGCAATTATACTTCCCTATTTCCTTACTTCCGCCCACTTCCTTGCAAGCAAACGGCCCCTTTGTGACTCTCTTTCTAGGAACATACGAATGGACAAAATTTAAAAAAGAGTCACGAGAGAAACTTCAATTCTTTCGATTTGATGATGCTAATAATAATAATAATAATTAATAATTAATGAGCTATTGCACTAAAAGAGTGTTGGAAATGGTGCCTTGATTATAACATTTTTTTTTTTTTTTTTGTGTGAACAGGAACGTTTAAGGTCAACGTGTTTCATTAATAAAATTTTAATGAAAACAACTTTAAAAATACATCATAAAAAGAAGTACAGATGTCCCTAGCCTAATAGATTATAACATTGAGTGTTGTTGTGTTTTCCTCAAGCATCAAGATTAGAGTTGGGAGTTTGGATCGTACAAAGCGTTAATGCTACATCTCGCTAACATGATTCAAGAGGTGGATTGTTTATCCAAGCTCATCTCAGAAGCAAAGAATATGTAGTTATTTGTAAATATTTAAGGATGGTTGAGTCCATAACCCCCCGCCTCCTCCTCTAAGGTTGAAACAAAAATAACCCTTGAGGTTAATATTTAAATAAAAGAATTTTTAGAGATAGGTCCCTGACAGAAGGTATAAATATGATATGAATCGCTCGCAGTATGAAATTCAAATATAAGTCTCACAATATCATGTCTATCTAATATTAGTTCCCTCTAGCCCAATTGTCATCTAACACATTGATTTATGAGGAAACCATGAGTTAGGGATGGAAATGAACGTGTCCATGAGTTCCCATTGAACATGTCTATGGGTTCTCATTGAACATGTCCAATAGAATTTTTTTAGGAATATGAATTTCTCATTTTCTTATAAAAATTTTCTAGTGGACATGTCCAATGAGAGCTCATAGATTACGTCCATTATCATCCCTACTATGAATATGTCCTGATCACTTGGTTACTTCTCATTTAACATTTCTTGTTTCCTCTTCTATAATCTTCTTTTCTCTAATCTCAACCTTATCCCGAAATCCTATTCTCTTTCCCTCCTTCCCTCCTTTTGCACTAGTAGTCTTGTTTAATACAAGTAATAGTCTAATTGAAAGCATAGAGAACAAGAAATTCGGGTTGCTTTCGCTTTCAAGGAACATTGACGAAATATAGAAATTAAGGCTAGAAGTTTTGGTTGGGTTAAAATTGACCTACTCTTTAGGTTAGCCGATTTTACACTATCTATGGCTCATTAGGTTGTTTGGGAATAGGTGATGCAGCTATGATTTTTTTGTTAATAATGTTTTATAATTAGGGAATTTTGTAACACCCGATCCTAATTAATCTGAGTTACATCCTGGTTAAAAAAAATTCAGAATAACAAAAGTCACTAGCTAATATAAATACATGATTAATAATATACACGTGCATATAATAGTAATAACGGTGTATTTAGGGGGGGTTAGCTTTATGAAATGCATTATTGATAAATAATTCTATTTGTATACATTCACACACACACACACACACACAGAGAAATATGTATATCAGCTGACAGCTGAGAGTTCCTCTCAGCCTGCGGTGACATGGCACATTATTAGCCACATTGGAAAGGACGACTCACCTATTGAAACAGTTGAAATTACTAAATGCCCCTATGGTAAAAAATAGTGGATCTGTATAGTTTATTATTCTTTATATTTCTGACGTTAGTCAATATTGTCACAATTATCTTTTATAACTACGACCAAACTGCGACCAACTGAATATGAATCATGTCTCTTCAAGTGCAACTTCATCAAATCACGAAACAAATTTGAATGCTTCTTTATTAAATTTTTTTTACGCAGATATTATATATTTCAGTAATGCGCCTAAGCTCGTAGTGGTTCATAAAATAATTTCTCAATAGTTTTAAAAGTACCCTTTGTCGCAGTCTACAATTATATATAGGTTTGTATCATGTGGATCTCATAAACATGTCATTTTTTGTGCTTAATTTATATATGAACAAATTAATTTTATAAATTTTTATGATATGATCTGTAAGAATTTTACTGATTGCGAATATAGTCACAGTTTACTTATTCGCATGTAACATATAAACTATGAATTTTTTTTACATATTGCATGCGAATAAGTACTGCGACTATGGTCGCAGTGCTTAACGACAGCATGTCGTGGATGATCTTTTTACTAGGTTAAATGTAATACGGTGACTAAGGATTGTGAATATAGTCGCAGTTTATGTATGATTTATATATTTGTTCTTCACTATGATTGTTGTCTCAGCCGCCTATAAACTATGAAATTTTTTGTTACATATTGCATGCGAACAAGGACTGCGATTCGCAGTGCTTAAGGACAACAGTCATAATTTTCTAATTTGTGATATACAGTGAAATATACTGATTTGAGAGGATTGCGATCATGTTCTCAGTTTCATATGTTTATATAATTTAATTTTGGACTGCGAACATGGTCGCTGTATTTAACTTTATTGAATGCAAAATGATCAAACTATTTATGACAGGACAGCGACCGTGGTCGCAGTTTCATATATAAATATGTTAATCATGGACTTCGACCATAATCGTAGTTCTATTAGTTCAGAGTAATTATTATCTAAGTACTGCGACCATTATTGCAGATAAGATGCAGATATTATAACTATACATCATACTTTATATTTATTTTAAAATATGAAAGATCATTTTACATATAGAAGTAAATTTTATTTATAATATAATATGGTCAGAAAGAGACCTTACAAAAAAAGAGCATTAAAAACTCTTAAAAGAAGATAAAATAACGTTGAATATTAGAAGATCAGGAAATCCTAATTCTCGTCGTCATCACCATCATAAGCAGATTCGTCGCGTTCATTCTCCTCGTCTTTCTGTTCATCACTTATTTCCTCATCTTCTCTCTCGTCGTCCGGCTCGCTGTTCTCTACAGTTTCTTCCTCTTTTTGAGAGTATTTTGGTTCATCGATAAACTCTCAGAATGGATCGTCTGTATCAAGCTCTTCTTCCGACCCGTGTCGAGAAGAACCTGTAAAATATATGCTCAAAAAAAGCGAGCCCCCAGCATCAGAGGACATGCTTTCATCAAGCATGTCTCTGTAAAGTGACAGAGGAATAAGTTCCTCCTCACTAAGCCTCATGAAAACTTCATCATCCTCATAAAGAGGAGGATCAGATAAAATATTATTTGATGTAGTGAGATAGTCAAAAGGAGTGAAATTCAGACTGTTATCAGATTCACTAGAATACCCTGAAGAAAGAGACCGGTGGGAGAATGATTGAAGTTGAATTCTAAGTGTTCAGAGGAAGAAGATGTGGAAGACATGATTCATGAATGAATTATTTTCTGAAAGTTTTGAAATCAAATTGAAAACGAAGAGCAAAAATATAGTTTTTAGATATGAGATAATATATTAGTCACAAGCACTATAAAAAGGTCAATAATATGAAATAACATGAATAATAATAATAATTGTTATAGGTGACAGTTGAGTATTAAAGACGACAAGTACTATAAAAAGTTCCATGCTTCTTCTTCATTAAAGACGACATCTCTGCTAACCACTAGTTTCTTGGTTAGTGGATTATAAAGCTTATATGCCTTTGACTCCTCATTATATCCAATGAAGATGCATTTTTCACCGTGATCGCTGAGCTTCTTCCTTTTGACTTCTGGTACCTGAGCATATGCAACTCACCCAAAAAATCGTAGGTGTACCACACTAGGTTTGTAACCACTCCATGCCTCTTTAGGTGTCTTGTTCTTCACTATCTTTGTGGGGCATTGATCGAGAAAGTAAGCTAAGTACGCCATGGCTTCCGCCCACAACTGCTTCGGCAACCCCTTTTCTTTGAGCATGGTTCTTGTCATATCAAGAATGGTGCAGTTCTTTCTTTCTGTGATGTCATTTTGTTTTGGTGTGTAGGCAGTAGTAAACTACTTTTTTTGTCTTGCTTCTTGCGATATTCTTGAAACAGATTTGAGGTATACTCACCACCTCAATCAGATCAGAGAGTTATTAGCTTGTGGCCACTCTTCGCTTCAACAAGGGCCTTAAAATGCTTGAAGGAGTAAAGGCAGCCAATTTTTCTTTAAGAATATACACCCACAACTTTCTACTGAAATCATCAACAAAGGTAATAAAATATCTATTACCTCCTAAAAAGACGGGATCTATTGGTCCGCGATGTCAGTGTGAACGAGTTGCAATAGTGCATCCGCTCTCCACAACTTTTCACTGAAAAGGAAAGTCGTGCTTGCTGCCAATTATGCAACCTTCACAAGTATGACTCGATGGATTGATTGTTGGTAAGACTTGTACCATGCGTGTTGTAGATAGTAACTTCAGGCTGTTGAAGTTTAGATGGTCGAAATGAAGATGCCCACCTCCAAGACTCATTCTCCACGAGTCCTTGAAAACACTTCTAAACTTTCGTGTTTAGATGTAAGGAAAACATGTGGTTTCTTGTCATCTTAACACAAGCTATGAGGCCTTCTTTTGCATTTTTCAATCAAAGATGATTGTTCTCCATATGTACTTTGTATCCTTTTTTGAGTAATTGACTGATACTGAGAATATTACTATTCATATTAGTAATATATTAAACATCAAAAATATACTCGGGCTTACCATCTTTTGGTAGATTTTGATCTTCCCTTTGTTAGGATTTTGCCTTATTTTTCAAGAGGAGATGATGGTCCAAGAAAATTCAATTGAGTTAGAGAGACGATAATTAAAGCAGAAGAAGCAAATCAAGGTGAAGCAGTTTCCTTTTCAGGCGATTGCGAGTTTCCTTTTTAGGAGAAGTATGAACAAGATTTAATTCATATTCAATGAAGATTTGTTTCTAAAGATTAAAAGGTGTAAGAATCCTTCTAAATCAAGGAGATCAACTTCTAATAGGATTGATCAAGTTTTTTAAGCATCTAATGACCAAGATCATCTCATAGTCCAAATAAGAGTTGTATTGTAAAATCCTATAATAAAGGATGTGACGCAACATTGTACACTGGAGTAGAAGAGGAGAATATAGTTCTGGTGAACAATAATGTAAGACCCTAAAAAGCCAAGAAGGCCCTAAAAATACTCTTGTGTCATTAAGAGAAAGGTTAAATCTCTTTGTATCAAGTTTAATAATAAAGCTCTCTTAAGTTCTCTTCCCGTGGACGTAGGCTAAGTTTAGGCCGAACCATGTTAAATTGTGTGTTCTTCTTGTATCTTTTAATGTTCATCTTCTGTGCTCGAGGTAATCGATCTCATTGCATTCTTGAGATCGTTGATGGGGATCTCCGCATCTTCCAACTATTGATATCATAGTAAGTATGGTATATATGGTTATGCACGCAACAATTGGTATTGAAGTATATCAATTTCATCATAACAAATGGTATCAGAGTTGATGGTGTTTGTTCAAGACTCTAGTGCTCTAGATGAAGAAGAAGATGTCAAGTCGACAGAGTTTGGCGGAGGTATCAAGATGAAGAAGACAACAAGAATGTTTCGATTTGTTCTGAGGTAAAGATCAATGACTTTTAGAGTATATTAATCAAGGTGGAGTCATCAAGGCTCAATGGTGCTTAGATCTGAACATGGTAGAAGCGAAGGTAATGATCGGATCGTCACTAATGCTGGACGATGAGACGAGCTCGTTGAGCTCATGGATTTGATCTTGACTACTTCAGTTATTGAAGATAGAGTTATTATGAGTGTGATTTTATTGATATCGGTGACTATATTACATGTTCTGAGTTTTATGGCAGCTATTGATTGATTTGTTTTATTGGTGACTTAGAGGATGGATATGTTGATGACTTTGAGGATCATAGTTGATTATATACTTTGTCAGATTATTCTATTCATGACAGTAGGTCATTACTCACCCTGAATATCATGATTTACCTAAGAAGCTTGACTGATTATACTTCGTATCTATTTGATAACTATCATGTCCATGTTACCATTAATTGCTGGGAAAATATTGTTACATGGTAACAACACTTTCATGTTATACTTGTTACATATTCCTGTTATACCGGTTTCATGTTCACTGATATTATATATTCCTGTTATACCGATATCCTGATTACACATGTTGATATTGTTATCGTGACTACACCGAGTTATCCCAGTGATCTAAGTAACATGCACATTAAATAATCTTGATAAACTAATAACATGATATTAGACAACTTATACTGGGATTGGGAAGATTGATGGAGGAGACAGCGTCTGTATTTTGGGTGGACCTAGGATTTAGGTTGCGTAATTCCATTGCAGGGTTCCCGTGGGGTGACTGGTACCCTTTCCTGTTCCTGTTCTTATTATACATGTACCTGACCTGTTATACATGTTCCTGACTACCTTGCGGTAGGTCCTGGTTCAGTCAGGGGTCTGGGCCGTGATCCCGGGTATGCACGGGACCCACCTAAAACACAGACAATGTCTCCAACCGATCAGTTTCAATAACTGAGGATCTTGATTGGCAGGTATAGTAGGCGTAGTATGGGATGCGTCTATTACATGTGACAATTGGTGTTCGCCGACGTAATTAATAATGATAAACTGTTAATGTATTGTGACTGACTGTAATCACCTGACTGTGCATACATAAATTATGATAAATATATGATTGTACACATGACCGGATTGTACACCAGACTAGTGACATATGTTAGGTTATACATTTTGACATTAGTTGTTCCCTGTTATCATGATATCAGTTATATATCGTTCATAGTTTGTTATTAATATTGATTATTCTGTTACTTTTTATTTTTAGATTATCATGTTGTTATTGCTTACATTATTTTTTTATGTACGAGCACCTTTCTCTTTACACACACTCATTAGGTCGCTTCTGACGACCCTGGATTTGTACGTTCAGGATTTTGGATATCTTCTTATATTGTTCAGGTGTTCGTGTGATCGTATGCGTTATGAGGAGCTGGAGTCTCTCTTTTCTTAATTATAGGTAATCTTTCTCTTTTATTCATGTTATTTCCTGATTCTATCTTTATCGCATCAAGTTGTCATTTCTTTCCTTTATTCATCTGTTATCATTGTGTTAGATATTTATATGTCATATTACAGTGATATTGATTTATCGTAGTAGATTTTGTAGCTTGTTCAGGTTACTGTAGGCTTAGCGTATGTGCGTGGGTATTTTTCTCGCGTACACAAGTCGCCGACCTTCGTCGCGACTCCGTTTTCGCGTAATTTGGGAAGCGGGGCGAGACAGGGTTTTCTTGGTATCAGAGCCAGGTTCGATATAAAATGGACTTGATTCTTACCGATAACTTGAACAAGCTATAATTACACTGCAATAAACGTATACTATTCACATGATGATACTGAGTCCACTTGAGAATTGTCTGTCCCCCTTTTAAAATCCATCTCTTTGATCTCCCTGATTTCAACTCTTCTTTTAGAGTAATCTTGATTCCATTTTGATTCTTATTCTTCTTTCTGATATATTTTCTTAATTTTATCTCCTGAGTTTGACCACTCCATGTTGAAGCCGGTAACAGAAATTAGAGCGCGCAGCGGAAGCGTAGCGGACCCATGATGTATTCAGAAGCGACGTGGAAGCTTGTTTATTTTCTCTCTTGATTCTGATTTTCTAACATTCCCTACCTTATCGAAATTTCGAGGACGAAATTTTTGTGTGGGTAGAATGTAATATCCCCTATTTAATAATACCATATAATTATTTTTAAATATTTACCTGATGGTACCTATTATCTTATTATTATTAATTAACTTGATTTATTAGTATTAGTATTGTTTATGACTTGTAGACTCTTATTGCTTATATTTAGTTATTTTCAATTATTATTAATGGGTAGTATTATTATTTTCATTCCAAGCCCAACAAGCTCAACCCATTCTCCTTTTCCTTTTGTTTTCTTTTCCTTTTTATGCTAAGCCCACATGAGTCAAGCCCACTTCCTTATTTTTATTTTTTTCTATTTTTCTTTAAGCCCAAAAACTAATCCCGCGAGTCCACTCTCTATTTTCTTATTCATCCTATTACTTATTTCTTTTAACTACAGCCCAATAATCTATAACTTATTACTATTGAGATCCTTACTCATTTAACCCAAAACCCAATCCTAATCCTAATAAAAATCCTATCCTATCAAATCTTTTTCATTAATCTTAGCTAATCCTAATTTAAATCCTAATAAAAATCATATCTAAACTGAATCTCCTTGAGATTTTTAGCAATCTTCAATTCTCATCCTAACTTCTAAATTAAACAATCTAAACCTAACTGAAATTTAGGTTTCTAAAATATCAAATAACCTATATAAAGGCCCAAACTCTTTCTTTCTCTTCTACCTCAAGAGAACCCTAATCCCAACTCTCCCCACCTCCGTCTTTCTTTTCTCCTCAAGCAAAGTATGAACAAAGGGATCTTGAAGTGCAGAAATTAAGGAGTATGCTAGGAGATCAAATCAAAGTAAATCTAAGTAAGTAATTTATTTTCTTAAAGTTTATTTGACATAAATAGCTTATTAAAAATCATGTCTCTACCATGATCTCCATGAATATTTTTATACATCAAAATCCAGTCTAAAATCCAATTAAAATACATGTGAAGATCTACCAATTTATAATTTTAATATATATATATATTTTTCTGAAATTTTACAGCCGAAGGTTCCCTTAAAAAAAAAACCTTCCCTGCTCTCGGCCACATCTGCACCCGGCCTGGGTGCAAACCCACATGGGCTGGGCCATTCTTTAAAAAAAATATTAATCATAAATTTTTAATGGACCAGGCCCGACCTGGCCTGGCCGGGCTGGGCAGCAGGTAGGCCTAGGGGGAAAAAAAGAAACAAAAAAAAAACAGAGAAAGAAATCACGGACCAGGCCTGGGCCTGGGCTTGGGCCTGAGGGGCCTGGGCTGTTGCATTTAAAAAAAAAAAAGGAAAAGAAAGAAAGAGAGAAAGAAAGAAAGAGAGAGGAGAAATTGCCTATTAAAATAATTTATGAAAATACCAAAAAATAAAGAAAAATATAGATAATATTCTACATTTCTTCTACTTTCTGTGATAAAATTTTTAGACTAATACCAATATAAATTAAATCAAATCACGTACTTTAAAACCATTGTCCTTAATGGTAAATTTAGACCCGTTAAATATTTTTAATAGTTTAAAGCCTATTAAAAATCTAACAAAAAATAGAAATTGGTTTAAATTAAAACTACTAAATTCATTAAACCTAAAGAATCATATTTCTAACTCCCAAACTAATTAATCAAGATTTAAACTCCTTAAAATATCTTTTTAAAAATCTAACAATTCCTATTGAATGAACTATGTAGATTTACCGGGGCCTTATGATTTCAGTGTTTTGGACTTGCGATCGAGCTCAGGTGAGTATTTTCTTTTCCTTATATAATTCTATTTTGTGAGTCTTTCTTCTTCAAGTAAATAAGAATTTTGTGAATGTTATTCCTTCTTTCTGTTAAACAAAAGAATTTTGTGAGTGTTTCTTTTCTTGTGTAATTTTATTGTGAGTGTTCTTTATTTTCTTATTGAGTATTTTAGTATTATTTAATTTTGTTGTGAGTGTTTCTTTTCTTTATATAATTTTAATTAATTTTATTTATGAGTGTTCTTTCCTCCTTCAGTTAAACATAAATTTTGTGATAAATGATTTGATATATATATATATATATATATATATATATATATATATATATATATATATATATATATATATTACTTGCTTTATTTCATGTGACCATCTGCTTTATTTTACCTGTATGAGTACCTGTTTCATTTCATGTGATCATCTAACTTATTTTACTAATATGATTATAGTATTCTTTTATGAGACATCCGTGAGTGCTTATCCTATTTAGTTAGTTCATATGAGCGTTTATCAACATCATTGCATGTGTGGAGGATCATTACTTTTGATTATAGGCTAGTTGTCGTACACCTTAGACTATGACTTGGATTGATCTGGAGATTGGCCTGATTCATATTTGCTGACTTATTTAAGGTATTTATCGGACATTTAAATAATGATGCTTCAGACGAGAATTCATTTAGACAATAA
Source organism: Agave tequilana (assembly GCA_038442645.1). Taxonomy (NCBI): domain Eukaryota; kingdom Viridiplantae; phylum Streptophyta; class Magnoliopsida; order Asparagales; family Asparagaceae; genus Agave; species Agave tequilana. The sequence goes on from JAVJIF010017632.1 coordinate 26,218, forward strand.
AGGTGGATTAAATAAGATATTACCTTAAGATTGATTTATCTAGATGCTTGGATTTATATATGGACCTAGAGTTTAACTTGAAGTTTACATGGATGCTTGACCTTGATTTTGATCTATCACATAATACTGATTTTGGATTACTAATTTCAAGTATTTTATTTAGATATATTCGTCCATAAATTATCTGAGTAATGATGTTTATACATATCGAGGTTAGAGTACAGAGACTTTCTAGATTTCATATAGCTTGAGGATGTCTCACTCCTTAATTATGATCTTGATTTGGATTGGAACTATTGGTGATATAACTTAAACTATAATTATATTTAGATCTTGAATTTTACTGGTTCATAATGGTAGTTATACTAGTTGATATCTGAGTGACATTATCAGTAGATTTGATTATTCTTATTAATGATAAAACAGGTGAGAGTTTAGTTGGATATTCATGATTTGATTTTGACTACTTCAGTTATTGGAGATAGAGTTATTATGAGTGTGATTTCATTGATATCCGTGACTATATTACATGTTTGAGTTTTATGATAGCTATTGATCAATCTATTTTATTGGTGACTTAGAGGATAGATATGTCGATGACTTTGAAGATCATAGTTGATTATATACTTTGTCAGATTATTCTATTCATGACAGTAGGTCATTACTCACCCTGAATATCATGATTTGCCTAGGAAGCTTGACTGATTATACTTGGTATCTATCTGATAACTATCATGTCCATGTTACCATTAATTGCTGGGAAAATATTTTTACACGATAACAACACTTTCATGTTATACTTGTTACATATTCCTGTTATATCGGCATCTTGTTCACTGATATTATATATTCCTGTTATATCGGTATCCTTATTACACATGTTGATATTGTTACCGTGACTATCACCGAGTTATCCCAGTGATCTAAGTAACATGCACATTAAATTATCTTGATAAACTAATAACATGATATTAGACAACTTATATTGGGATTGGGGAGATTGATGGAGGAGACGGCGTCTGTATTTTGGGTGGATCTAGGATTTAGGTTGCGCAGTCAAAAGAGGGTTCCACTGCAGGGTTCACGTGGGGTGACTGGCACCCCGTCATGTTCCTGTTCCTATTATACATGTTATACATGTACCTGACCTGTTATACATCTTCCTGACTACCTTGCGGTAGGACCTGGTTCAACGCCAGGGGTTTGGGCCGTGTCCCGGGTATGCACGGGACCTACCTAAAACACAGACAATGTCTCTAACCGATCAGTTTCAATAACTGAGGATCTTGATTGGCAGGTGTAGTATGAGATGCGTCTATTACATGTGACAATTGGTGTTCGCTGACATAATTAATAATGATAAACTGTTAATGTATTGTGACTGACCGTAATCACCTGACTGTACATACATAAACTATGATAAATATATGATTGTACACATGATCGGATTGTACGCCAGACTAGTGACATATATTAGGTTATACATTTTGACATTAGTTGTTCCCTGTTATCATGATATCAGTTATATATCGTTCATAGTTTGTTATTAATATTGATTATTCTGTTACTTTTTATTTTTAGATTATCATGTTGTTATTGCTTACATTGTTTTTTTTATGCACGAGTACCTTTCTCTTTACACATACACTCATTAGGTCGCTTCGATGACCCTGGATTTGTACGTTCAGGATTTTGGACATCTTCTTATATTGTTCAGGTGTTCGTGTGATCTTACGTGTTATGAGGAACTGAAGTCTCTCTTTTCTTGATTATAGGTAATCTTTCTCTTTTATTCATGTTATTTTCTGATTCTATTTTTATCGCATCCAGTTGTCATTTCTTTCCTTTATTCATCTGTTATCATTGTGTTAGATATTTATATGTCATATTACAGTGATATTGATTTATCGTAGTAGATTTTGTAGCTTGTTTAGGTTACTTTAGGCTTAGCGTATGTGCGTGGGTATTTTTCTCGGGTACATACGTCGCCTACCTTCGTCGCGACTCTGTTTCCGTGTATTTTGGGAAGCGGGGCGTGATAGCGACCTTCTGAGGACTGCTATCATGATCGCAGTCCTAATTACACTGAAAATATATAATTTTTTTAGGACTGCCACCATGTAACAGTACACTGCGACCATGTTGCAGTAAGTTTGCGACCGTATTGAAGTGACAGCTGAGAGAGTCTCTCTCAGCTGGCGGCTGAGGTACATTTTTCTCATATATATATATATATATATATATATATATATATATATATATATATATCAGAAATATGTATATCAGCCGACAGCTGAGAGTCTCTCTCAGCCCGCGGTGACGTGGCACATTATTTATCACAAAAATAAGTTGTGACCCGCTTATTGGAATAAGTTAAATTACTAAATGCCCCTCGGTAAAAAGTACTTGTCCCGCTATTGTTTACTATTATTAATTCCCCCTTTTTCTTTTACCGCTCGTTGTCAGATTTAGGTTTTCCTTTTCCTGACATAAAGTTGTTTCTGAAAATAGCGATTTTTGGATGAAGTTTTTCTCCTTTTTTATTTTAATGTTGACGTCGGAGAATTCCACTTCCCCTGCCAATTCTGATCGCTGTCGTAAGTGATCGCTATCTCCCGATCTAAATATGGATCGTATATTATCTTGTTCAACTTTCTCTCAGAATATTGAAAGTATTGAAGGGTTAAGATCTTTGCATGCTAATCAAGAGGTTTTTATTTTATCATTTTTTCCAGCAATTTCTTATATGTAGAAGATTTTGTATAGCGTATATGGAACTGCGACCTAGATTTCATTTTACAGAACAATATAATCACTTTTACTCAAGTCTTTTTTCAGAAACAATTTCACAGTTTTGTTAAATACGATCTCAGTGGCACCTATTTAATTTAATACACTAAATTTTATGAACTGCGACCACAAATTTAATACACTAAATTTTAAGAACTGCGACCACGGTCGCAGTTTATATTAAAAAACATCTTTCCAGTTGTCTAAGCTAGCTTTCAACCTTAGTCGCAGTCCTATTTTTTATAGTTCTGACACATGTACAGGTCAATTATATCTATCTTATTCACTAAATTTTAAGAACTGCGACTTAAGATCGCAGTATATACTAATGAGAGAGTTTCATAGTTATTATTCACATTTTTTAAAAACCTGACAATATGGAAAACTGTGACTACGGTCGCAGTCTTCTATTCAGAAGTTACAGATTTCTTTACATCTGCGACCTTAATCGCACTGCAAGTTTTCAATTAAGCTAATTTAATAGAATATAATACACTACGACTATGGTCGCACTGCAAATTTTCAATTAAACAAAATAATTTATCATGAAAGGGCCTTTATATCATCATACTATGACCAGGGTCGCAATATTCGATCAGGCTAACTTAGTTTAACGGACTGCGACCTTACCCCCAAAAAAGAGAAAACGAACGGCAACACTGCGACATCAGTCACAGAGTTTTAGCAAAAAAACTTAAAAAAACGGACGTGAATAATTTTTAAAGCAAATAATTTTTAAAAGTCTGCGATCAAGGTCGCATAAACCTAAGACGCTAATTCAGATAACTGCGACCCAAGTCGACATAAAAGGGAATGAAAAAAAAAATTTGACCTTGGTCGCTGTGTTAAAAAATTTAAAAATTGTAAAAAAAAAATCTCTAAAATAAAACTCTTTTTATCTTAAACTATAAACTTGATTTAAAGTTTCAGTGTAAAAAAAAAAAGTTTTAAATCGCAAAAATATACTTATTTTTTATGCTTACCTCTTTAAATTATAAAAAGTGAATCTTTCTCTCTTATTTGCGACCATGGTCGCAAATTTTAAAAAAATATTTAACTATTTTTTTGAAAACCAAGAATCTTGAAATTTTAAAAAAATCAAAATTTTTTTGTAAAAATACAGTTCATCAGACACTTTTAATTTAAGTTAAGTTAGAATAGGAATATTTCTAAAAAAAGTAAAAAGGGGATCAAAATTGAAAAAAATATAACTATTAAAATTTACAAACCCTAAAAAAAATTTCTGGGTTTCCCTATTACCTTTTTCCGCGGATGATTTCTTTGACGCCATCTTTAGCCGATATTTTTTTTAAAAAACTAATTTTTGAACGAAAATGATCTAAAAATTTGGGAAACAATAGCACTAAATTTTTCGGATTGATCAACTTATAATTTCAGATCTGTAAATTTTTTTTGAAAGGAAAGGTTTTAAATACAATAAAAAGTTATGAGGGAGAGTATTTTCGTCAAAGCGATTGTTGAAGTGACTGATACTAATTCGGGCGGGAATTTTTTGATTTTTGTCCGCCAAAATTAATGTCAAATTCGTGGCTATTATGCTGCCACGTCCCGCCGGCTGAGAAACTCTCTCAACTGTCGGCTGAGATACAGTAACCCCAATATGTGTGTGTAATTGTTATTTTAAATAGGCCGTTGTGAGCCGTAATTGATGTTTTGTATCTTAGCAAAGTTAATATTTTAGGGGAGGTGCTGCCAAAATTTTTGAAAAAAATAAGAAGAATGTGGTTAAATTGGGAGTTACTGGGCTAATATTATATTAAGAATCAGAGACTGTTATAGTTGGTATTAGAGCGAGGTTTAGATAAGATTAGTCTAGATAGGTATAGTAAGTAAAGATTGACTGTGTAATTGTGTGTAACTTGTATGTTTGTTTGTGTAATTGATGCATGTAGTATAGAAGGATAGTGGATTCTTATGTATATGATTAACCCTGAAAGGCGGGATATTTAACTGTTCTCTTGTATTCGAATTCGGGTACCTGCATACCTTCATTTGAATGGATTCTACCGGGGGTGCGGGCCCTTTGTATGGATCTCCAGTAGTATAGGACATTGGAATAGGAGAGCAACTAAAATATCATGTGAGTCAGAGTTAATTCAGAAAGTAAGAACATCTGAGTCCAATAATAAACCCGGGGAGTTGGAAGCTAAAAAGGATTGAGTATGGCAAAGAATTGCAGATTTATGATATATATATATATATATATATATATATATATATATATATATATATATATATATATATATATATATATATATATATATATTACTTATAACTTTTCGAGGTTTTGGAGATAACTGGGCCTAATATGATTTTCTTACTTCTGCAAATGGGAGGTTCTGATATGCCAGGATTATCATCCTATAATTCAGAGGCAAAAAGTTTGAGTTGGATAGCAAACAATATAGATTGAGATTATGAGACAGATGAGACTGACCCAGAGATTATCTTCACTGGTCCTATGGAGAGTGATGACATGATGGGTCGGGTGAGACATGAGATGCAGATACGTGAGTGATGCTGAGAGCACAGTAGAAAATCTACCAGTGATTGAGGCTCAGGAAGACCACCTGATGATGAGATGGAGCCCCAAGGGAGAATGTTCTTTGGAGGTATCTGGTGGAATTCCATCTGGGCCTAAAATTTGGATCATATGATGACCATAAGTACTGGAGGTGCGATGATGATGCTATAGCAGAAAATGAAGACACTGAAGAAGAGGACCCTGAAGGAGGGGATTCTAAAGAAGATAGTAAGGATGAAAGCTCCACTAATTCTAATGTAACTCCTTGAAGGAGATTAGGATGTATAGTATTTTGGGAAAGGATGTCATGGCACGCATATTTTAGAGTTTTTGGGGTAGGACTTTGTATGTTTTGTAAAGAAATGTGTGTGAACGATGTATCTTATCATGAATACCTTTGTGTGTTTTGTATGAATGTAAGCATATAATTGTAGATATTGTTGCAGAAATATTTTGAAGTTATAAATAGAAGTAGTAATTTGTATATAAAACTTGCCTTATATCGTGAATATTGTTAATAACAAGAGCTGATTATTCTTTTAGGGATAAATGGACTTAAATCTTCTACCACTAGATACTAATCTTAAAGGTAATGCCCCACCACACAATACGGTCGGGAGTGTCCATTCCCCGACTTATCACGAAATTATGGTTGAACAACTCAATATAAACTAGAGAATCCCTGACATAGATTGGTTGATACAGCTGACAACAATAAGCAACCCATTAGAGCTCTAGAACAATTTCAGAAGTTGAACCCGCTAGCGTTTAAAGGAGAAGCTGACCCAATACAAGCAGAAGAGTGGCTTTGTCAGATTAAGAATATACTAGATGTTATGAAATATACTGAGAATCAAAAGGTGTCTTTTACTTCTTTTACATTCCAGGGGGAAGCAGAACGTTGGTGGAAAATGGCTAAAGGAGGGGCTAAATTATTGGGGGAAGAAATTTCTTTGAACTTTCTGGTCAAATACTATGGGTAGCAAAGGACAAACTTGCAATGAAATTTCAAGAATTGAAACATGAGCAAATGACAGTGAGCCAGTATGAAATCAAGTTCACTCAGCATATGCTGGGAAGTTAGTGTCTGAGGAGGAAAATAAGACAAAGAGATTTGTGAGGGGTTTAAAGCCAATTAGGAGCAAATTGATTCCATTTCAACTGTAAATTTATAACCAGACTGTAGAGGAAGCGCTAGAAGTTGAAAGAGATATGCAAGAAAATCAAGAAACAAGATCCAAGGAGTTACCTTCCGCAAGCATCCCCGATATCCTTATATACTAAGATTTGGAACATTCAACTTCAGGTTCAGCGGAGGTACTGGATCTTCAACAATACCAATCCAAAGATCATGATAGGCTCGTGGCCCAGAGGTATAGGGTTCTCTCAGGGATTACCACATGCATTTTTTTCGCGTTCCAGCTTTACAAGAAGTATGTGGTGTCCAAGGTGCAACCACAATTATATCTATAATTGTATAATAAGCAAACAATGCTTCGCCTACGGCAAACTGGGCCATATGAGAAAGGATTGTCCAACATTACATGGATATCATGCTGCATGTAGGGGAACATGCAAGTAGACCCCAGGAATCGCCCCAAAAGTAGGATCAACAGTTGCTCTTCGATGACCTGCCGGCAAACTCGACCAACAATGACTCAGGCTTTGGTACAACAACCCAGAGCCCAAGGAAGAATGAATGCCTAAACTCAGCAGGAGGCTCGAGCATCTAATGCAGTAGTTGAAGGTACTATTTGTTTATCCAGAAATATTCCTCAAGTATTATTTGATCCTGGGGTTACAAACTCCTTTATTTCTTCGTCATTTGCAAAAAAAAAATTAACAAGGAATCTGAAAGTATGAATTATCAACTAGTGGTGTCAACCCTTGAAGGCACTGAATTGATCATTAATATGTACTATAGAGGATGTGAAATTATTATAGGGGAAATGAAAACACAAGCATATTTGTAAAACTAGGGGAGATGGAATATGACCTCATTCTAGGAATGAATTGGTTGTCAACTTATCGTGCACATGTCGACTATCATCAGAAGAACATAATCTTTAAGTTGGAAGGAGCCCCAGAATATGTGTATAAAGGAATGAAGAATAAAATAAGCATTCCAGTATTTTCAACTTTAACGGCCACTAAGTTATTAAGGCATGGGGTGTCAAGGATTTTTGGTAACTGTAGATAAAGAAAATGATGAGGCAAAACTTGAAAATATAGCAGTCATAAGAGAATATCTTGATGTATTCTTGAAAGATCTTCCATGCTTACCCCCAAAAAGAAAAGTAGAACTCTCTATTGATATACTACGCGGGACAAGTCCTATACCAGAGGCTCCTTATACAATAGCACCAACAGAGATGAAAGAATTGAAGGATCGATTACAAGAGCTATTAAATCTGGGATTTATTCGACCGAGTGTATCACCCTGGGGTGCCCCCGTGTTATTTGTAAAGAAAAAGGATGGGAGCATGAGGCTGTATATAGATTACCGAGAACTGAATAAGGTCACTATTAAAAATCGATATCCACTCCAAAGGATTGATGATCTTTTTGATCAACTTCAAGGTGTCAGTGTATTTTCCAAGATAGATTTAAAATTTGGATATCATCATTAAAGATTAAACCAGAAGATATACCTAAGACGACTTTTAGAACCATGTATGGACACTATGAATTTTTGGTAATGCCGTTTCGACTGAGCAACACCCCTGCAACATTTATGGATCTGATGAATATGATCTTTCAGCCATATCTAGATCAGTTTGTGGTGGTTTTTATTGATGACATAATAATGTACTTAAGAAGCAAAGAAGAGCATGAGAGGCACTTGGGAATAATATTACAACTATTAAGAGAGAAACAACTCTATGTAAAATTCAAGAAGTATGAGTTTTGACTAGAAAAAGTTGGATTCTTTGGTCATATTATAACTAAAGAAGGGATATCAGCGGATCCTGCAACGATAGAAGCAATTAAGAATTGGCATCGACCCACTAATGTAACAGAAGTGCAGAGTTTTTTAGGGTTGGCAGGATATTATTGAAGATTTATAGAACGATTTTCTAGAATAGCAGTACCATTATCACAGTTGACCAAAAAAGGCTTCAAGTTTCATTGGGAAGAAAGTCAAGAAAAAAGTTTTCGGGAATTGAAGGATAAATTAACTTCGACCCCGGTCCTAGCCATACCCTCTGGGACTGAAGGCTATGTTATATACAGTAACGCATCGAGGTCGGGGCTAGGGTGTGTATTGATACAACATGGTAGAATGATTGCTTATGCTTTCAGGCAACTTAGGAACCATGAGAAGAATTACCTGGCCCATGATTTAAAGTTGGCTGCAGTTTTATTTACCTTGAAGATATGACGACATTATCTATATGGTGTATCTTGTGATATATATACTGACTATATGAGCCTAAAGTAAATATTTACTCAAAAAGAATTAAACATGAACCAAAGAAGATGGTTGGATCTAATGAAAAAACATGATTTGATCATTTATTATCACCCTGGAAAAGCCAATGTAGTGGCAGATACTCTTAGTCAGAAGTCTGGAGGATTCTTAGCTGCATTATTAACCCAGCAAGGTAGTCTATTGAAAGAAAAAGAAAAGATGCAAATAAAAGTTCAAATAAAAGAAACCATGTGAGGATCGGTCAGATAAATCAAGTCAGCATAAATTTTGATCTTTATGATAAGATCAAGGAAGCACAACAGAAGGATTTCAGATAGCTAAGATTATTGGAAAGGTACAAGGGCGAAACTCAATATTTTGTTATTGAAAGAGGCTTATTAAGGAGAGGGAGCTGAATATGTCTCCCACCAGACCACGAACTCAAGGAGCAAATCTTGATGGAAGCTTATTGCACCCCTTACACAGCACATCCCAGAACAACCAAGATGTATCAGGATCTGTGATCAATTTTTTTGGTAGGAAGGGATGAAGGATGACATTGCTAGATTCGTGCAGAAATGCTTAATATGCCAACAAGTCAAAGAGTAATACAAGAAACCTCTGTGACTTCTAATGCCATTGCAAATCCCCGAATGGAAGTGCAGTCACATTTCCATGGATTTTGTGACAAGACTCCCTAAATCCCCTCAAGGATATGACGCCATATGGGTGTTAATTAATCGACACACACATCCGCACATTTCTCACCCATTTGAATAAACTACTCAATGAATAAGTTAGCACAAATTTATCTCCTAGAGATAATTTGGATTCATGGAGTGCCTGAGACAATTGTGTCAGATCGAGACCCACGGTTTCACTATAGATTCTGGATCAACCTATTTAAAGCTTTGGGCACTAAGCTACACCCTAATATAGCAGCACACCTGCAGACCGATGGTCAATTAGAAAGAACTATACAGATATTAAAAGATATGCTGAGAGCATGTACATTGGACTTTGGAGGCAACTGGGAAAAGTATTTACCATTAGTAGAATTTGTATATTACAATAGTTATCAATCGACTATTAGAATGCCACCCTTTGAAGTCCTGTATGGTAGGAGATGTCGATCCCCAATCTGTTGGGAAGTAGTGGGAGATCGAAAGTTATTGGGACCTGATCTAGTTCAAGAGATGACAGAGAAAATTTTGATGATAAAAAAGGATGAAAGCGGCCCAAGCAGACAGAAGGCGTATGCAGACTGACGTCGAAGACCATTAAAGTTTACAGAAGGAGATAAAGTATCCCTGAAGATATCCATAATGAAAGGGATAGTACGCGTACGCAATGGTAAAAGAAACAAGTTGGACCCTCGGTATATATGGCCTTTTGAAATATTGGAACAAATTGGACTGCTAGCTTATCGCTTGGCCTTGCCCCTGGAGATGGAGAAACTTCACAATGTGTTCCATGTATCTCAACTAAGAAAATATATATCAGACCCAGTCATATTCTTAATTACTCACTGCTGCAAATTCAAGAAGATTTGTCATATACAAAAGAGCCAGCACAAATTCTTGATTGCAAGTAGAAATAACTACGAAATAAGAGGATCCCTTTGGTAATGTTCTTATGGAGAAGCCAAAAATTGAAGAAGCAACCTGAGAACCAGAAGAGAAAATGCGAAAGACTTATCCACAATTATTTTAAGGTACGCCGAGTTTTGGGATCGAAACTTCTTTTAGGGGATAGAACTATAACATTTGGTCTTAATTAATCCGAGTTACAACCTAGATATAACAAAAGTCACCAGCTAATATAAATACATGATTAATGCTATATACATGCATATAACGGTGTATTTGGGGGTGGGTTAGCTTTATGCATGCATTATTGATAAATAATTCTATTTGTATACATTCATATATATAGGGAAAGAAAGAGAATTTTTATAACAAACTTATATACTAGTATTTCAATCTCTAATGTACTCATACATGTATTTATTTGCATGCTTATAAGTTTCAGTTATTTAACTAAATAATAAATTCTAATAGTGTGATGTGTTGGAGAGTAATGTAGAGGGGTAGAGATGAGGTGGCAAGAGTAGGGGATGCTTGGGAGAGATTGTGTAATGAGGTGGCATGCCATGAGAGTTTAGGGAATATAGTAATAAATAGAATTGTACAAAAAAAAGAAGAAAGAAAACACAATCCCTAAATAAATTACATCTCTCTCTTAGTTATTGCAACCCTCATTTATTCCTCCCTTCTTTCCTCAAAAAATATTTCAGTCTCATCATCTTCTTCTTCTTGCTGAAACCTAACCTCAACCATCTCCCCCTCTCTCTCTCTTTGATTCAATAAGTAGGTAAACCCTTCTCCTTCCATTTCTTTTTTTTCCTTTCTTCTTCTTCTTCTTCCCCCTTTATCTATTTTTCCCCAGGTCGCAGCAGCGGCGGCGGCCAGTGGGTAGCGCGGCGTGTGCGACCTGTGAAAATCACCTAGAGGGGGGGGGGTGAATAGGTGATAATGCTAATCAATGCACAATTAAAAATATGATGCAACAATCGCCCAAAATAAGACTAGAAGCCGAATGCCCCGCGAAGGGTTCTGAACTCCTTCCTCGTGATTCCTCTAGATATGAGTTGGAGGTGCGCAATGCAATCTTGTTGTATGGGACTTTGATTGACAATATGAATATGAAACAAGTGAATATTGCAATGAAAATAGAGAGCAAGTAACAGAAGCAATGAAAGTAAAGCAAGAAGCAAGAGCAAGTAAACCAAACGCAAACACCGAGAATTTTTTCGAGATTCGAGCACCCAGCTCTACGTCCCCGCCTTTCCCAGAAGGATTTCTAACCACTATAACTTCACAAAGAGGTTACAAATACACCGGAGTACCCAACTCCACAATCTCAAGTACAAGTATTCTCTTGGTGATCAAAAGACCATAAACTCTCTTTTGAAAAATTCTCTTCCCTTACAAAATCCTAGTAGAACAATGAGTAAGATTGAAGCTCTTGTATGTAAGTGGAAAAAGAAAATGAAATCAGAGAGTTTTGAAAAATATTTCAGAAAATGAGAGAGATTTTTAGCACAAAACCAAGAAATGAAACTCTTTTGAATGCCTTAAACTTTTGAAACTTTTGCAAATTTTTGTTGTAAAGAAACCTCTCCCTAATCATCCCTATTTATAGGATAGGGCTAGGGATTAAGGAGTAAACCCACTTAATGCTAATTAGGAAGTATTAGGTTTTTAAACACTTTTAAGAAAGAAAAAGACAAAAATAAAACATGTTTAAAAAGTAACCGTTATGGCTGAAACGACTCTCTCGGTCGACCGACCGATCGACCGGGTTTCAAATAAAAGAGCCGTTGCAGGCTCTCGGTCGACCGGTCACAAACAGAGAGCAACTGCACTTCAGTCGGCCGATCATCCGGTCGACCGAAAAAACGTGCACACATGCACGCACCAAACTGCCAGAAGCTCGGTCGATTGGGTCGGTCAACCGTTCTGACCTGACCTAGTGTCGGTCGACCGGACGGTCGACCGGCTCAGGCCAAAAACTGAGTTTGAAAAAGAATTTAGAGGAGATCTTGAAATTTAACAAAATAGTTTTGATTAGAGATATGTATAAAACATAAAATTGAGTTTGTAAGCAAAAGATTGTCTTTAAAAATATTTTGTACATATTATAGGAGAAATTTTTTAGGAAAGACAAGTGCGCAAAAATGTGTGTGTAGGAATTTTGAGCTTCAAACCTATTCATAATTCTTTAACAAAACTATAAACTAAAAACAAATCTAATGAAGTCTTCTTGAGCCAAAAAGAATTCTTGAGCCAAGCAATGCCTTGCTCGAGCCTTCTCTTCTACGTTCCTTCCTTGCTTTGCCATTTGCCTTATATGCTCCATGAACCTAGAAATTCTTGCAAAAGCTAAGCAATGGCCTCCAAATATGGTACAAACCTGAAACTTATCTTGAACAAACTAATTAGTACCAAATAGCTCTTGTTTGTTTTGTTATCATCAAAACTCTAAACAAATGGAGAGTGTAACCTTTTGGGCCAACAATCTCCCCCTTTTGATGATGACAAAACAAATAGGCTATGTTAAAAAAAACAATAAAAGAGAGGTGAAAGCTGAAAGCTCCCCCTCAAACTATGCTATATTAAACAAAGAAAAACAATTTAAATGGCAAGCAAAAGCCCATGAGACTCAAAACCATGAGGTATAAAATACTTGCAAAATACTAACTCAAATACAAGAAATCATAAAAACACTTCACTTTGCAAGAATCAAAATCAAAAACATATATAAACTCATATGGAACCAAAACCATATGAACTCATATTTTCATGTATAAACTCATTCTCTCCCTTTTTGTCATACATCAAAAAGGGTTATGAAAACATTTTTATTCAATAACACAAACATTAAGTTCACCACAAATAAAGGAAAATCTTGCAAAATCAAGTGGTTTAGTGAAAATATCGGCAAGTTGCAAATCCGTGGAAACATACTCAATATCTATATCACCTTTCTCAAAATGATCTCTAAGAAAGTGATATCTAATCTCAATGTGCTTGGTCTTACTATGTTGATTTGCATTCTTAGTCATATGTATAGTACTAGTATTATCATAAAATATTTTTATATGGTTATAATGCAAATCATAATCAAGGAGAGTATGTTTCATCTAAAGGACTTGTGCATAACAAGCCCCCGCGGCAACATACTCCGCCTCGATGGTTGAGAGAGCTACGGAATTTTATTTCCTAGAGGACCATGAAATAAGACAATTACCAAGAAATTGACATGTCCCACTAGTGAAATCACCTAGAGGGGGGGTGAATAGGTGATGGCTATATGAAATATGACAACAATTCAGAATTAAAAATTCTACTAACAAATTGCTCAAATTAAAGGACTAGCAATAATAAACACAATAAGTATTGCAAGAAATAAAGGAGTTTGAGTTTAGAGAAAATTTGAGCAAACGCAAACAAAAGTATATGTTTCCGAGGTTCGAGCCACGCTCTACGTCCCCGCCTTCACACTTGAAGGATTTCCACTATTGTTGATCCCACCGGATCGCCAATACAAGGACACACTTGTCCTATCTCTCGTGATGCCGCAACACCACCCGGAGCACACTAGCTCGCCTTGAGGCCGATGCTTCTACAACTTCACACAAGAAGAAAATGATCACACTTGATCGAAAATCGTTCACTTAGCACAATCCTATAACCAATATGTAGATGTAGAATTTGAGATTGTGTAGTGCAAATATCTAGAGTGAAGTAGAGGTAAAGGCTTCAAATGGGTGTATGGAAATTTTGGCTTTGAAAATCTTTTCTCAAATAGAAGGCTTGAAAATCTTATGAAAATATGTTGTAAAATTGTTGTCTAATCATGTTGAAGTGACCCACTATTTATAGAGGTTGAGAAACAGGGTAAAACTGGTGGAGAAACTCGTTGGGTGAAGATCCCAACAAAAGAGTCAGAAAAATATAGCTGTTGGAGACTGTCAGACTTTTCTGACAGCTTCCGGTCGACCGGGACGGTCGACCGGGACGGTCGACCGCCAACGGTCATATTTTTGACCGTTGGAGGACAACGGTCGACCGCCCCGGTCGACCCGAACAAACAGAGAGCACTGTAAGTGCCCCGGTCGACCCGAGCGGTCGGCCGACATTCACACATGCACAGCGTGCACGTCGGTCGACCCGGACGGTCGACCGGCTCCTGTTAGTTCTGAAAAATCAGAACTGCAGAAATCAGAACTAGGGTCTTTTATTTAGGTCTTGTGGTTTGGGGTTTTGGACCTTGTAAAAATAGGAGTATGACCATATGTCACTACCCTAACATGTTAAAACATTTTGATAAAGTTTCTCTTGATAAAAACTTGTTTTTCTAAAAGTTGGTTTTTCCAAAACTTAAAGTTTCTAAAACAATTTTTCAAAACATGTTAACTCTAAAACTAAGTTGGAAATAGAAATTATTTTTGAAGCCATGAATCAAACTAAAGTGTGTGTGTGAGTGACAATCCCATAACTCTACTTCTAACATCTAGGTTTTGACAAAGATTCTAAAAGAAAAGCAAAAATACAAATCTTGGACTTTTTCATTGTCTTGATCTTGACTAGGTCTTTTCTTCATGTCTTGATCCTGAAGCTTCCTAATGTGCTTAGCTTGGGAATGCACATCTTTAAGCGGCGTCCAAACTTGTGAGTCTTGATATCGGAGCCGTCAAATCAACTTGTTTTACCTGAAATACTTTTAAACAAAATTGTTAAATACATAACTAAATATGGTTTGTTATCATCAAAATATCCAACAAGATATAGGGCTAAATGGCCTTTGGGCCAACAATCTCCCCCTTTTTGATGATGACAAAACATATATAGTTATTACAAATATTTTGGGTAGAGACTTCAAATGAAGCTCCCCCTCAACACATGCATATACAAAAATATGCTCAAGCATAGACAAATCTCAAAAAAAATGGTGGGTGATAATCCACAACATAATCCACAATACTCATGTCATGCTAGATGAAAAATACTCATGTCATAAAATAGAAATGAAACACATGTCCACAAAGCATAACCAACATAAACAAGTACATGTCCACACAAACATAAATACTAGATAAAGATGTCCAACAACAGAAAATACTACAAAATAAAAGACAACAGAAAATATGGAGTCTCTCTCAACAAATAACTCTCCCCCTTTTTGACATCATCAAAAGGGGCAGGTCACTCAGCACCACCAGCAGCATCGTCCTCAGAAGAACTCTCCTCAGCATCGCCTTCCTCAGACGAACTCTCCTCAGCATCACCCTCTGCCATTGTCTCATCATCATCATCAAGACCTGCCTCCTCTGGATCGATGCCAGCAACGCCTGGCTGTGGAGGTGGAACAGCAGTAGGGTCTCTGGCAGGAAATGGAGGGCCGGAGGATGGAAGAGGACGAGCAATGGACGTGGGATATGGACCAAGCATATCGAATTTCACAAATAGTGTCTCAAATTGCGAGTCCACGAATCTCATGGCGTTCGCAAAGTAAGGCATGTCATTGCGAATTCCCTGGAAGCGCGAGTCCATCTCCGCGCGAAGGGCTGCATCTTGCTGCTCCATATCCGCACGAAAGGCTACATCTCGCTGCTCGATCCAAGACTGATGCTCTTGGATCTGAGAGCGAATCTCAGAAGACATAAAGGACTGGAACTCAGGAGATAAAGATGGACCGGGAGCAGAGGAAATCCCTGGGGCCGAAGAAGACCCTGGGGCAGATGAAGATCCTGGTACTGGAACTGGAGGGGGCTACTCAGGAGGGGCTCGACGAATCTGAGCCTGCATCCTCTTCAAAAGGGTGCAGTCCAAGTTCACAGAGGGTTCGGAGGGAGTCTCCGAAGAAAGATCAAATCCTAAATGTTTGAGAAGATAGGATATGAGCATGCCATAAGGCAAATGCCTACCGTACATGCGGATCTGATCAGAGGCCATGTAAGAAGCAATGAGATGTGGGAAATTAATCTTAATACCTTTCAGAAGGCAATAGATGATAAGAGGAACTGGACCTCTAGCATTGCTACACTCACCGGACTTAGGTAAAATATTATAGAAAATAAATTTGGCTAGGACTTGGGCGGTGAACGTGAACTTGTTCACTTCCTCATTCCTAACCAAACCGGGATTGTCATTCCCGTGAATCAAGGTGGAAGCGGTGAGCGCAGACTCACCGTCCGGATATTCAAAATCTTGGAGATTAAAGGTGTAAACATCAACTCTTCCAGAGGAGAGATGCAGAATATCAGCAAATTGGGATAGGGGAATGTCAATATCCTTCCCAAGAACACGAGATCTCACTCGATTTCCCTCAAAAGCAAAATTAGCATATAAGTAATGCACTAAGGAGGGGTACACATGTTCCCTAATGGTCATGAATTTATCCAAAAAATTTCTTTTCAGGATACGAGGGATGTGGAGATGTTCAAAGTCTTTTAGAATCACACATCTCCCTGAAATAACAGCTTTCTTAGAAAGTATGATATATCGATTTTCAGCTAGCTCATTAACAAAGGGTCTTTTAGGTTTAGGAGTGGTGGAAGATGAGGGAACTATACTTTTTCCCTTCTCAGACCTAGATCTCTTAGACATTTTTGGAGAAAAGAGTGATTTTTAGTTGATTTTTAGGGTAGATGGTTATGGCTTGATCTAAACAAAAAGAAACCTAAAAATCTTAGACAAGAATTTGAGATTCTTAGGGATAGAAAGCAAGATTTGAACAAAAGAAAGGATTTTTACCTGAATGAGAGAAACCCTAACCCAAGATCTTGAAATCCCTGAAATCTGTTGGTGAGGAAGCCCTGAGACTGAAGATCTAACCCACAAAGAGTGAATCCAACTTGATTTTAGAAGAAATTTGAGAGATTTTGAGTTTTGGGAATTTATGGAGAAAAGGGGAAAACGGGCTCGCTGGATGGGTTGTGAGAGAGATGAGAGAAACTGTGAATAAATAGAAAATCTGGGGCTGAAATCGACGCACGGTCGACCGGGCCGGTCGACCCGAAAAACCCGAGAGCTCTGTAACTCAGAGCGGTCGACCGTACGGGTCGACCGGCAACAGAGAGTAAAAATTTGTTCTCTTTCAGGCAATGGCGGTCGACCGGGGTTAGGGCCGGTCGACCGGCTTTGCCCAAAAACTGTGAACAGAAAGAGCTCCCAAAAAAATTTGAAAGGAAATATTTAATAAATAAAGTAGGATACATGTAACATGCAGGAATACAACAATGTTTTTAAATCTTCATTAGGTTATCATATCAACCAAAAATATTCACACAAAACATTTTATTTAATTTTCATACAAAAATAAAGTTTTAGAGATGTTGAGCCGAATACCCGGTGAAGGGTTCTGAACTTCATCCTCTTGATTCCTCTTGAATGAGTTGAGGTGCGCAATTGCCATCTCTAATGTATTTGCTTGAATATGAAATTTTTTACAAAATTTATTTCTAGTTTTGAAAATATAATGTGTATATATATAGATATATATAATCTAGGCTAGACATGTGGACATACAATAAACATGGTATAAAAGACAAGATATTAAAAACATGGCATATACACAATCATGATAGAGATGTAGGTTTACACTAACATATATCAATGTAGCACAAAAGTAAACTAACAATCTTATACATATGTATATATAACCAAAATTAAAAAACTTTTAAATGGAGAAGTTACCAAATGAGGGCAATCTCCAAAATAGGTGCCTCCAAGATAGCGATGCAAATGTGATGTGTTCTTTGAGCTTAGTTGCATCCACCACCCGGGCACCGTTTCCCCTAAGTCTTGGAGGGTGAAGATCCACATGTATCATTTAAATTTGGTGGGTCTTTTGGTACCCATATCTTTTTGGATCCTTTAGGATTAGTACCGGGACGAACCCAAACATATTTATTGTTCACATTATGTTTAGCAAAACAAAATTTTTTCAAATGGCCTTTGCGGCCACAATGCGTGCAAATATAAATTCTACCACTACCATACATAAATGCATGCTTGTGTGAGTGTGCATGTTTTCGTGCATGTGTATGGTGAGTGTGTTTCCCTTGGGTTACTCCCTTGGGAAATCTAGATGCAAACTTATTTAAATCAAAAGCACACTTTTTAAGAGTTGAATCTAAAACATCAACTCGTTTTTACATTTCAACAAAATCATTTTTAATACATGAGGGAATAGAAGTTTTTCCTTTACAAGCTATTTTATAATTTTCAAAATCAATTTTTATTTTCTTAAAAGCACAAGATAAATCATTTTTCTCTTTTTCAATAATATTAATTTTATCTTTTAAAGACTCATTTTCCCTTTTTAATTTCTTATTATGAGATTGAGAAATCTCATGCCTATGTTGTAATTCTTCGAAAAATTGAGCTAACTCATCCATAGTTAACTCATCCTCATCTAAAGAGTTGTCGATAGTTACCTTCGAAGCATCGTCTCCATGTGCCATGAAGCACATGTGTGCGAAGTCGTTTTCCTCTTCGGATTCCGACTCCGTGTCGTCCCATGTTGCTACCATAGCCTTTTTCTTCTTTGGGGCATTCTTGAAGGTGGTTGCTTGAAGTGCGGGGCAATCGGCGATAAGATGTCCGATCTTCTTGCAATGGAAGTAAGGACCGGGTTCTTCTCTTTTCTTTTCATACCTTCCTTGAGGTCTCCCTCTTCGGAAGTTGCTTTGCCTCCCCTTCTTGTAGAACATCTTGCCCACCTTCCGGATGAGCATGGCGAAGTCCTCATCGCAATCCTCCGATGAGTCATCCTCTTCAAGAATGGTTGGAGTGGCTTTGAAGGCGAGCGCTTTCTTCTTGGGCGCCTCCCTCTCTTCTCTAACCTTCATTTCCATCTCATGTGTTTTGAGATTTCCAATGAAGCCGGAGAAGTCCATCTCCTCCCGATCGTTGAGCTCCTTGAGGGTAGTAGCCTTCACTTCCCATGCCTTGGGAAGAGCTCTAATGACCTTCCTTATCTTTTGGTCATTATCGATTGCGTCACCTAGAGAAGATAAAGCATTGTAATCTTGGTGAAACGCGTGAGCATGTCATCAATGCTCTCATTATCAAACATATAAAAGTTCTCATATTGAGAACGCAACAAGTCAATCTTAGATCTTTTGACTTGTGACGTTCCTTCATGAGTCACAATAAGAATATTCCAAACTTCAAATGCGGATTTGCAATTTATGATGCGTGATAGGTCATCCTCATTTAAGGCTTGGGTCAAGGCATATTGGGCTATAGAATTAGCTTCATAATCCTTGGAGGTGTCCTCGGACCATGAGCTCTCATCAGTGAGGGGTTCAATAAATTCTTTTGTAATGGACCTAGCAACCCTAACTCTTAGGGACTTAAGGAATAGGTTCATCTTGACCTTCCATATGGGAAAGTTCAAGCCATCAAACTTTGGTGGGACTTGATGCTAGAAAAGTCAAGTGATGCCATGGGAAATGAGTAAAATGCACAATTATGAAGAATGCAACAAATAATATAGCCAAATAACAAGGATCTCCCTAAGGTGGTTAAACCAAATTGTAGGGTTAGGCTCTGATACCAATTGAAATCACCTAGAGGGGGGGTGAATAGGTGATGGCTATATGAAATATGGCAACAATGCGGAATTAAAAATTCTACTAACAAATTGCTCAAATTAAAGGACTAGTAATAATAAACACAATAAGTATTGCAAGAAATAAAGGAGTTTGAGTTTAGAGAAAATTTGAGCAAACGCAAACACAAGTATATGTTTCCGAGGTTCGAGCCACGCTCTACGTCCCTGCCTTCACACTTGAAGGATTTCCACTATTGTTGATCCCACCGGATCGCCAATACAAGGACACACTTGTCCTATCTCTTGTGATGCCGCAACACCACCCGGAGCACACTAGCTCGCCTTGAGGCCGATGCCTCTACAACTTCACACAAGAAGAAAATGATCACACTTGATCGAAAATCGCTCACTTAGCACAATCCTATAACCAATATGTAGATGTAGAATTTGGGATTGTGTAGTGCAAATATCTAGAGTGATGTAGAGGTAAAGGCTTCAAATGGGTGTATGAAAATTTTAGCTTTGAAAATCTTTTCTCAAATAGAAGGCTTGAAAATCTTATGAAAATATGTTGTAAAATTGTTGTCTAATCATGTTGAAGTGACTCACTATTTATAGGGGTTGAGAAACAGGGTAAAACTGGTGGAGAAACTCGTTGGTGAAGATCCCAAAAAAAGAGTCAGAAAAATATAGCTGTTGGAGACTGTCAGACTTTTCTGACAGCTTCCGGTCGACCGGGACGGTCGACCGCCAACGGTCATATTTTTGACCGTTGGGGGACAACGGTCGACCGCCCCGGTCGACCCGAACAAACAGAGAGCACTGTAAGTGCCCAGGTCGACCCGAGCGGTCGGCCGACGTACACACATGCACAGCGTGCACGTCGTCGACCCGGACGGTCGACCGGCTCCTGTTAGTTCTGAAAAATCAGAACTGCAGAAACCAGAATTAGGGTCTTTTGTTTAGGTCTTGTGGTTTGGGGTTTTGGACCTTGTAAAAATAGGAGTATGACCATATGTCACTACCCTAACATGTTAAAACATTTTGATAAAGTTTCTCTTGATAAAAACTTGTTTTTCTAAAAGTTGGTTTTTCCAAAACTTAAAGTTTCTAAAACAATTTTTCAAAACATGTTAACTCTAAAACTAAGTTGGAAATAGAAATTGTTTTTGAAGCCATGAATCAAACTAAAGTGTGTGTGTGAGTGACAATCCCATAACTCTACTTCTAACATCTAGGTTTTGACAAAGATTCTAAAAGAAAAGCAAAAATATAAATCTTGGACTTTTTCATTGTGATGATCTTGATTAGGTCTTTTCTTCATGTTTTGATCCCGAAGCTTCCTAATGTGCTTAGCTTGGGAATGCACATCTTTAAGCGGCGTCCAAACTTGTGAGTCTTGATATCGGAGCCGTCAAATCAACTTGTTTTACCTGAAATACTTTTAAACAAAATTGTTAAATACATAACTAAATATGGTTTGTTATCATCAAAATATCCAACAAGATATAGAGCTAAATGGCCTTTGGGCCAACAACTAGTACTCTTTCTATCTACTCTACAACCCGCATAGTCGGCATTCGAATAACTCGTCATTGAGAAATCTCAGGTTTTCGGATACCAAAGACTCATTCCAATTGTGCCCTTAATATAACGAATGATGCGTTTTACCGCAATAAGATGAGACTCTTTAGGACACGATTGGAATCTAGCACAAAGACACACACTAAACATGATGTCCGGCCTACTTACCGTCAAATACAACAAACTTCCTATCATGCTTCTATATAACTTAATATCAACACATTTACCTTGGTCATCCTTATCAAGCTTGGTTGAAGTTGCCATGGGAGTGTTGCAAACTTTTGAGCCTTCAAGTCCAAACTTCTTTACGAGTTCCTTTGCATACTTGGCTTGACATATGAAATTTTCATCTTGCAATTGCTTGATTTGGAGTCCAAGAAAGAAATTTAATTCACCCATGGAAGACATTTCAAACTCACATTGCATAACCTTTTCAAATTCCTTGCATAAAAACTCATTAGTAGAACCAAAATTATATCATCCACATAAATTTGCACAATTAAAATGTCATTATCAACATGCTTAGTGAATAATGTTGTGTCTACTTTACTTTTAACAAAATCATTTGAAATGAGAAAACTAGAAAGCTTTTCATACCAAGCTCTTGGAGCTTGTTTCAATCCATACAAAGCTTTATCAAGTTTAAAAACAAAATTGGGATAAACATGATCAACAAAACCGGGAGGTTGTTCAACATAAACTTCTTCATTTATAAAACCATTCAAAAATGCACTTTTCACATCCATTTGAAAAAGTTTAAAATTTTTAAAAGATGCAAAAGCTAGTGTTATCCGTATGGCTTCAAGCCGTGCTACGGGTGCAAAGGTCTCCTCAAAGTCAATTCTTTCAACTTGAGTGTAACCTTAGGCCACTAACCTAGCTTTATTCCTAATGACATTTCCGGACTCATCCATCTTGTTCCTAAAGATCCACTTAATACCAATTATTAGTCTATCGTGAGGCCTAGGAACAAGGTGCCAAACTTGGTTGCGCTCAAATTGATTGAGTTCCTCTTGCATGGCTAGCAACCAATATGAGTCCCCCTCGGCTTCGAGGATGTTTTTGGGTTCAAAATGAGAAATGAATGCAAAGTTACCACATAAGTCATGGAGTTTGGAGCGAGTTGTTATCCCTTTAGAGACATCACCTAAAATGAGTTCCTTGGGGTGATTTGTAGCGTATATCCAATCTTTAGGAAGCGGTTGAGAGCTTTCCTCTTTATCCTCTTGAACATCACCAATGGGTTCTTACTTTTCTTATTGAGCGGGTGAGTCCTTCAAGGATAGTCTTTCCATGTCTTCACCTAATGGGTCAATCTCTACAACATTCTCAACAACCACATTAGATTCTTCAAATTTAACATGCATGGATTCTTCAATGGTAAGGGAAGATCTATTGAATACTCTATAAGCTTTACTAGTAGTAGAGTATCCAACAAAGATAGCTTCATAAGCCTTAGCATCAAATTTACCCAAGTTATCTCTAGTATTCAAAACAAAACACTTGCATCCAAAAACTTTGAAATATGCAACATTAGGTTTTCTAGAATGATACATTTCAAAAGATGTTTTGGAAGAATTTTTACACAAAATAATACGATTTGAAATATAGCATGCGGTGTTTACGGTCTCGGCTCATAAATATTGAGGGAGGTCATATTCACTTATCATGGTCCTAGCCATCTCTTGAAGTGTTCTATTCTTTCTTTCTACAACTCCATTTTGTTGTGGAGTTCTAGGACATGACATTTCATGCTTGATTCCCTTTTCATCACAATAAGTCATGAAGAGTTGGTTAACAAACTCACCACCTCTATCACTCCTTATTTTCAAAATCGAAAAACCTTTTTCTTTTTCAACCCTTTTTCGAAAAATCTTGAAATGAGAAAAAGTTTGATCTTTGTATTCCAAAAAGAAAACCCAAGTGCAACGGGAAAAATCATAAACTAAAACAAATGCATATCTACTACCATTTAAGCTCTTAGTTTTAGTTGGTCCAAAGAGATCCATATGAATTAATTCTAATAGCCTAGTTGACATGATATCCTTGATTGGTTTGAAGGAAGACTTGGTTTGTTTCCCAAGTTGGCACGCACCACAAATGCGGTCTTTCTCAAACTTCAAGTAAGGAATACCCTTCACCAATTCCTTAAAATTAATCCTAGAAAGATGGTCAAAAGATGCATGTCCTAATCTTCTATGCCAAAGCCAAGAATTCTCATTAAAAGCATTCAAGCATTTAGTAGAACAATCCAAATTAAGCATGTCAATGATATAAACATTATTATCACGAAATCCGGTGAGAATACAATCATTGGTTTTACAATCAAAGATTTTGCAAGAAGAATCATCAAAAATAACTTTAAGTCCACGGTCACAAAGTTGACTAATACTAAGCAAGTTATGTTTCAAACCATCAACAAGAACAACATTTTCTATAATAGGAGATGCACCAATTTGAATGTTACCTATACCGATGATAGTGCTATTGGAGTCATCCCGAAGGTGACGGTGCCACCTTCCACGTACCTTGATAGGGTTGTAAAGTTGTTGATATCCCATGTCATGTGTCTTGAACAATCACTATCAAGGTTCCACCGCTCCTTACGTCTTGGAGCCTTGGTGTGTACCTACATCAAATAATTTAGGACTTGATTTTGGTACCCACATTTTCTTGGGTCCTAAAGTGTTAGTGTCATGAACCCATACAAGATTATTTGTTCTATTTATTTGGTCATAACAAAACTTAGCCAAATGTCCATTCTTACCACAATAAGTACATCTATACACTCTACCATATTTAAAAGCATAGTGAGAGTGTGACTTGTGAGCATGTGTAGATTTAGCATGAGTGTTGTGTGTAGTGTGAGCATGAGGAATTTTGACAAGAGAAGCTTTAGCATGAGAAGTGTGCTTTCTAGAAAATATTTCCTCAAGTTTATTAGTGTTGAAAGTACAATCCTTCAAAACTTTTTCAAAATCAACAATTCTAGTTTTTAACGAAGAAATTTCTTTTTCATCAATCTTTGAAAATTTTGCTTTGCAAGCAACTTTATAAGCACTAAATTCATTTTGAGTAGAAATAAGATTTGAAGAAATTTTATCCTTTTCTTTAGAAACAATAGCAAGTTGATTTTTAAGAAAAGCAACTTCCTTTTCCAATTTTGAACATTCTATCTTTTTATTATTATAGCTTTCTGAAAATTCAACAAAAGCATGTACAAGCACCTCTTTACTTAATTCATCTCATCTTCAGGAGATTGAGAGGTTACCTTGGGTGTGTTTGCCATGAAACACATGTTCGCCGTGTCCACCTCGTCTTCGGATTCGCTTTCCGAATTCCATGTGGCTTTGTAAGCTTTCTTTTCGACCGGCTTCTTTTGCTTGAAGGAGGAAGTCACCTTTTTCTTGAATTCCGGGTAATCGGCCATGATGTGTCCGGGCTTTTGGCAATTATAGCAAATGATTCTTCTCTCCTCTTTTCCTTCAAATTTCCTTCTAAAGTTGAGCTTATTCTTCCGGTACATTCTCTTCACGTTTCGCACAAGGAGGGATAGCTCCTCATCTTCTTCTTCATTTACTTCATCGTCATCAAGAGTGGAGGAAGACTTGAAGGCTATGGATTTCTTCTTTTGAGGAGCCGCTTCTTCTCTTGCCTTCTTTTCCATCTCATGAGTCTTCAAGTTTCCAATGAGACTTATGAGATCCATTTCATCCTTGTCATTCAACTCTTTCAAGGTGGTGGCCTTTATCTCCCATGATAAAGGAAGAGCCCGAATCACTTTCCGCACATTTTGGTCATTGCTAATATCATCACCTAAAGAGGAAAGAGCATTGGTAATTTTAGTAAACCTTGTAATCATGCAATCAATAGATTCATCATCAATCATTTTAAAGCTTTCATATTGGGACCTCAAGAGATCTATCTTAGCTCTCTTTACTTGTGATGTCCCCTCGTGTGTGACCAACAAATGTTGCCAAATCTCATAGGCGGATTGGCAATGTATTACCCGTGTAAGGTCATCCTCATTCAAGGCGGTTAGGAGGGAATTTTGGGTTTTAGAGTTAGCCTCATATTCTCTAAAGGTAAAGTCGGACCAAGTGCTTTCCTCACTATCGGGTATAACATAGGGCTTGGTCAAGGATTTTGCAACTAAGCTACCTAAAGATTGTAAGAAAATAGTCATCCTAACCTTCCAAATAGGGAAATTAAGTCCATCAAATTTAGGAGGGGTTTTGATATTGTCGGCCATGTTTACTAGTGTATGAATGAAGAATGCAAATGATGATTAGCAAATTTTAAGAATCTCTCTAAGGATGTTAAGCCAAACCTAGAGTCCAAGCTCTGATACCAATTGAAAATCACCTAGAGGGGGGTGAATAGGTGATAATGCTAATCAATGCACAATTAAAAATATGATGTAACAATCGCCCAAAACAAGACTAGAAGCCGAATGCCCCGCGAAGGGTTCTGAACTCCTTCCTCGTGATTCCTCTAGATATGAGTTAGAGGTGCGCAATGCAATCTTATTGTATGGGACTTTGATTGACAATATGAATATGAAACAAGTGAATATTGCAATGAAAATAGAGAGCAAGTAATAGAAGCAATGAAAGTAAAGCTAGAAGCAAGAGCAAGTAAACCAAACGCAAACACCGAGAATTTTTTCGAGGTTCGAGCACCCAGCTCTACGTCCCCGCCTTCCCCAGAAGGATTTCTAACCACTATAACTTCACAAAGAGGTTACAAATACACCGGAGTACCCAACTCCACAATCTCAAGTACAAGTATTCTCTTGGTAATCAAAAGACCACAAACTCTCTTTTGAAAAATTCTCTTCCCTTACAAAATTCTAGTAGAACAATGAGTAGGATTGAAGCTCTTGTATGTAAGTGAAAAAAGAAAAAGAAATCAGAGAGTTTTGAAAAACACTTCAGAAAATGAGAGAGATTTTCAGCACAAAAACCAAGAAATGAAACTCTTTTGAATGCCTTAAACTTTTGAAACTTTTGCAAATTTTTGTTGTAAAGAAACCTCTCCCTAATCACCCCTATTTATAGGAGAGGGTTAGGGATTAAGGAGTAAACCCACTTAATGCTAATTAGGAAGTATTAGGTTCAGAAAATATCATTTAAACACTTTTAAGAAAGAAAAAGACAAAAATAAAACATGTTTAAAAAGTAACCGTTATGGCTGAAATGACTCTCTCGGTCGACCGACCGGTCGACCGGGGTTCAAATAAAAGAGCCGTTGCAGGCTCTCGGTCGACCGCTCGGTCGACCAGTCACAAACAGAGAGCAACTGCACTTCAGTCGGCCGACCGCCCGGTCGACCGAAAAACTTGCACACATGCACACACCAAACTGCCAGAAGCTCGGTCGACTGGATCGGTCAACCGTTCTGACCTGACCTAGTGTCGGTCGACCGGACAGTCGACCGGCTCAGGCCAAAAACTGAGTTTGAAAAAGAATTTAGAGGAGATCTTGAAATTTAACAAAATAGTTTTGATTAGAGATATGTATAAAACATAAAATTGAGTTTGTAAGCAAAATATTGTATTTAAAAATATTTTGTACATATTATAGGAGAAATCTTTTAGGAAAGACAAGTGCGCAAAAATGTGTGTGTAAGAATTTTGAGCTTCAAACCTATTCACAATTCTTTAACAAAACTATAAACTAAAAACAAATCTAATGAAGTCTTCTTGAGCCAAAAAGAAGTCTTGAGCCAAGCAATGCCTTGCTAGAGCCTTCTCTTCTATGTTCCTTCCTTACTTTGCCATTTGCCTTATATGCTCCATGAACCTAGAAATTCTTGCAAAAGCTAAGTAATGGCCTCCAAATATGGTACAAATCTGAAACTTATCTTGAACAAACTAATTAGTACCAAATAGCTCTTGTTTGTTTTGTTATCATCAAAACTCTAAACAAATGGAGAGTGTAACCTTTTGGGCCAACAACCTGGCCATGCACGGCCAGGGCTGAGAGCGGGGAGGGGTTGTTGGTGTTGAAGGGGGATTCTTGGTGGCCTGAAATTCGAACTCCGTAGAACAAGAGATCATCAAATATGGGGCCTAACTCGAGCCGAATTTATGTGATCAGATTAGGGTAAAAAGGAAAATCATAATTTTTTTCTTGAATTAGATGTTGTTCTAATATCAATTATTAACCCTAGGTATATTCATGAATAGAATTACAATTCGGGAAAGGATTCAGAAGAAACCCACACCAAAACATTCATCGAGAAACTTGGTGAGTAAACTAGAATGTAAACAAATTAAGTTTATGACATTGCTAAATCTTGAATGAGTAGAGTATGAGAACGATAAGGATTTGAAAGGAAATTGTAGGTAATTTCAATAAATATTTAAAGAATCTAATATCACGAAATTGACATAATTCATTACAATGTGTGAATGAGCACAATTAGCCCTATAATAGAGCATTCAAAGTAATCAAGTAATTGTTTCCTCATGATTATGTAAATGGAATCAAATTGATTTGTTCTTTAAATTTCAAGTATTGTGCTATACTAACAAATTTTAGGGAAGACATGACCGTATGTTAACATTCTAAATTCAATCTATATAGGGGACGAGCAAGATTTAGCTATAATTTATGATTAAAAAGAAAAGAAAAAGAAAACCCTATATGAATAGTTTATGTTAAACTCTTGATGTAGTAGCAATCCTACGTAACGTGGAATTAGCATATCATAAGAGTTGATTCATGTGTACATAATTGATATGAAATTATTTCGTTTAGTTACATATGATACAAATATCATGTGTACATGTGTATGATAATTATGTGTTATGTGCAATGCTTGTTTACCTAGAGGAAGGGGCCAGCGGGAGCCAGTAGGAGAGGAAAGTCAGAGGTTTATATATATATATATATATATATATATATATATATATATATATATATATATATATATATATATATATATATATAGAGAGAGAGAGAGAGAGAGAGAAATGTATATCAGCCGCGGGCTGAGAGTACTCTCTCAGCCTGCGGTGACGTGACTCGATTTGTCACCTCACTGACTTGCGGCCCGCTTTTAGGGAGAAGTTAAATTACCAAATACCCCTTATGATAACTTTTCCTTATTGTTTATTATTATTTTTCCCCCCTTTTATTTTGCCGCTCTTTATAGGATATAAATTACTTTTCGCCTTATTTCTTTACCTCTTTTTTGAAAGATGTAGTTTCTCCTTTTCAGCCTGGGATAATTTTTTTTTGAAAATATAAAATCTTTTCAGATCAATGTTTTCAGCCTGCGATAAAATTCTACTTTATAGTTTAATTTTTTTTGTATATAATGTAGTCAGAGTCTTTGGTCGCATTGTACATTTAAACTGCGACCTTAGTCAAAGTCTTTGGTCGCAGTGTACATGGTGAAATGCGACCAAGGTCGCAGTGTTGTTATTGATAAAGATAGCCAGCAACTGCAATCTAGGGTTGCATTACATGGACTGCGACTTTGGTCGCAGTACGTTAAGTAATTATTTTTTTTGAATATAATGTAGTCAGAGTCTTTGGTCGCATTGTACATTTAAACTGCGACCTTAGCCAAAGTCTTTTGTCGCAGTGTACATGATTAAATGCGACCAAGGTCGCAGTATTGTTATTGATAAAGATGGCCAGCAACTGCAATCTAGGGTTGCATTACGTGGACTGCGACTTTGGTCGCAGTACGTTAAGTAAGTGTTGTTTTATTAAGCGTTGTTTTTTGGATTAAGTCATTTTTTGAATCTAAATGAAAAATGAAAAGTTGTCTGTTGTCTGATGCGATTTGGAGTCAGTCCGTGAGACGCGACCTGTCATAAAGATTTTATGAGATCTTTTAACGTCAAGTCTATGTTGACGAACCCCGCACCATTCGTTGTTTCCCGAAGCGGTTGTCTACGCGTCGGTTCTTCATTGGGTTTAGGCGTTAATGTCTTTTAATGCCAAACCGGCGCTGGCGGTTGGAGACCATTAATGCCGACGATTCTGATTAATGAACCATTAATTATGATTATTATGGGCTGCCTATAAATAGGGCTCACGCTCTCCCTTTAACAGTCCATAATTAGACTGTTTTCTTTCGAGAGCAATTGCTCTGAAAATTTTCGTCTTCTTCAGAGTCTCTGACAGGGGCCTGCCTCCATGGATGAAGATGATCCTATTGACGAACTTGATCGATGTTCGTCCACAGGGAAGAAGTCATAGACCTCATCGTCCACAAGGGAAGAAGTCATGGTCCTCGTCGTTCACAAGGGAAGAAGTCATGATCCCTGACGAGGACTTAATCCTCACCGAGATCTGCTCTGACTTGATGCACCAGTCAAGCTTGCTGGTAACGGATGGTCAGAGTGGGTATGGCGGCGGGGGATGTGGTGGATATAGTGGTGGGTAGCATTCCCTGTGAGGTCTCAAAACCTCCTCTCTTACCCCAGAAGTGACATCGAGGAAACTCCATGCTCACTGGATAACCTTCTGGTGAAGAGATGTTCATAAACGAGAGATTCTGCTGCCACCAGACCTCCAGGAGAAGATTGCTCTTAGTAGTCAACAAGGGCTCTTCTTGGCTCTTTTGATGTTTTGTCTTCTTGGATACTTTGATGTTTAGTCTTCTTTGTAACACTCAATCTTATTGATTCTGCTGCCACCAGACCTCAAGAAGAAGATTCTCTTAGTCAACAAGGAATTTTTTGATGTTTAGTCTTCTTGGCTACTTTGATTTTTAGTCTTCTTTGTAACACTCAATCTTATTGATTCTGCTGCCACCAGACCTCAAGAAGAAGATTGCTCTTAGTCAACAAGGGATTTTTTTGATGTTTTAGTCTTCTTTTGTACTGCTATATTTGTAACACTCAATCTTATTGTATAAGAGATCGTTTTGTATCATTTGCACATGCCTGGAGATAAATGCCTGGACATAAATAAAAAGCATATTTATTTTTTTAATAAACTACGAACTTTTTCGCAGCCATGCATTGCAAACAAAACAACTATGATCATAGATGACACCGCGACCAAGGTCGCATAAGATACATTGCAAACAGTAACTACTGTGACCAGGGTCGACACTGCGACCAAAGACTGCGACTAAGCAACTGTTGCGGTGACGTGTCACATCGTCGCAGTATTGTTGTTGATTAAGACTAAAACCAGCAATAGCGACCAAGATTGGAGATTATTTTTTAAGACTGCGGCCATCAACTGCGACCAAAGTCGCAGTGTTGTTGTTGATTATTTATAAAGACCACCAACTGCGACCAAGGTCGCAGTGATGTTGTTGATTAAGAGTAAAGACCAGCAACTGCGACCAAGGTCGCTGTGTATTTTATTAAGACTAAACAGCAACAACTGCGATCAAGGTCGCAGTTTATTTTATTAAGACTACGGTCAGAAACTGCGACCAAGGTAGCAGTGTTGTTGTTGAGTAAGACTAAAGTTCAGCAACTGCGACCGAGGTCGCAGTGTATTTATTAAGTCTGCGTCCAGCAACTGCAACCAATGTCGCAACCTTTCATTTTAAAAATTTTTAAGGGTGAAGTAATATAATTATTAACTGCGACCAAGGTCGCAGTGTTGTTAAGGATAAAGATGGTCGCAGTGTACATGGTTAAATGTGACCAAGGTCGCAGTGTTGTTGTTGATAAAGATGGCCAGCAACTGCAGTCTTAGGTCGCTTTACATGGACTGCGACCTTGGTCGCAGTACGTTAAGTAAGTGTTTTCCTTTAGATTAACATGCATAGCGACCAAGGTCGCCGTGTTCTTGTTTTATTAAGTGTTGTTTTGGATTAAGTCATTTTTTTGAATCTAAATGAAAAATGAAAAGTTGTCTGTTGTCTGATGCGACTTGGACTCACTCCGTGAGACGCGACCTGTCATAAAGATTTTATGAGATCTTTTTAACGTCAAGTCTACGTTGATGAACCCGCACCATTCGCTGTTTCCCGAAGCTGTTATTATGGGCTGCCCATAAATAGGGCTCACCCTCTCCCTTTAACAGCCCATAATTAGACTGTGTTCATTTGAGAGCAATTGCTCTGAGAATTTCCGCCTTCTTCAGAGTCTCTAACAGGGGCCTGCCTCCATGGATGAAGATGACCCTATGCACGAAGAAGACCCAGAGCTTGATTGTCCTTTTTCAGGTTCACTGGGCCTGTGGGAGAATATTTTGGCCGGTGAACTTGATCGATATTCGTCCACAAGGGAAGAAGTCATGGTCCTCGACGTCCACAGTTTTTTAATACACGGGGACGTCAATAACACCACTGCTCTTATTCAACAAGGGCTCTTTTGATGTTTAGTCTTCTTGGTTCTTTTGATGTTTAGTCTTCTTTATACTGCTATATTGTAACACTCAATTTTATTGTATAAGAGAGCGTTTTGTATCATTTTCACATGCCTGGAGATAAATGCCTGGACATAAATAAAAAGACCTCAATAACAACACTGCTCTTAGTCAACAATGGCTCTTTTTGATGTTTAGTTTTCTTTCTACTGCTATATTGTAACACTCAATCTTATTGTATAAGAGATCGTTTTTTTATCATTTTCACATGCCTGGAAATAAATGCGTGAAAATAAATAAAAAGCATATTTGTTTTTTAATAAACTACGACCTTTGGTCGCAGTCATGCATTGCAAACAAAACAACTTGGACCAGAGACCACACTGCGACCAAGGTCGCATAAGACTACAGTGCAAACAGAAACAACTGCGACCAGGGTCGACATTGCGACCAAAAAACTGTGACCAAGGTTGCAGATTATTTTTTTTAAGACTGCGTTCATCAACTGCGACCAAAGTCGCAGTGTTGTTGATTATTTATAAATACCACCAACTGCGACCAAGGTCGCAGTGATGTTGTTGATTAAGAGTAAAGATCAGCAACTGCGACCAAGTTTGCTGTGTATTTTATTAAGACTAAACACCAACAACTGCGATCAAGGTCGCAGTTTATATTATAAAGATTACGGTCAGAAACTGCGACCAAGGTAGCAGTGTTGTTGTTGATTAAGATTAAAGACCAGCA
Source organism: Agave tequilana (assembly GCA_038442645.1). Taxonomy (NCBI): domain Eukaryota; kingdom Viridiplantae; phylum Streptophyta; class Magnoliopsida; order Asparagales; family Asparagaceae; genus Agave; species Agave tequilana. The sequence continues at coordinate 58,715 of JAVJIF010017632.1, forward strand.
ACTGCGACCTTGGTCGCATTGTATTTATTAAGTCTGCGTCCATGGTCGCAGTATTTCAACCAATACATAGTAGTAAAAAATGTAATTCACACAAATAACTTTAGAAAACAGATTTATATATATTTAAAAAGAAAAACAAATACAATTTTTTAACTTCTAATCGTCGTCATCACCATAGTAATCAGATTCGTCGTCAAGAGTCATGCTTTCGTCTTCTGTATCGCTTTCGTCTTCTGTCTCTTCCTCCTCTTCAGGTACAGTCTCATCGTCGCTTTCTTCCTCTTCATGTTTGTGTTTTGGTTCATCAATGAACTCCCAGAAAGGGTCGTCTGTATCAAGCTCAGATTCTGACCCATAGCGAGACATTGTTTCAGAACTAAACATAAAATCATCATTTGATGATTGGCTTCTTTCCGGTGAAGACGGTGGTGATGGTGAAGACATTTTTGAATGTATTTTCGGAACAGTGAGAGTAACGAGTTTGAGCAAAAAATAACTTAGTATGTTTTAATCCTTTGCTCATGACCCTTTATATGTATTTAATCCCGAAATTCCAAAAGTTTAAGCTCTCGGACCACGTGAATATCTCTCAAATATATTTTCTATCTTTTCCCAAAAATTGTATACTTCCTAGGTGACTGTTCAGTTATCCAAAACAGTTTAAAAGTTAATACACTATAACTTTAAATTACTTTGAACTCCAAAACAGTACATTATTGCGACCAAAGTCGCATTGGGAACTGATAAATGATTAACTGCGACCATAAATTGCATCCGTAGTAGGATTGCGACTATGGTCGCAGTGTTTAAGAGCAGCAATCTCAGTTTGGATATGTAATTAAAAGAGCTTATAAGTTAATATAGTGAGAAAGAGACCTTACAAAAAAAATAGAATTAAAAGCTTTTAAAAGAAGACAAAATATAATTGAATATCAGAAGATCAGGAAATCCTAATCCTCGTCATTATCACCATCATAAGCAGATTCATCGTCTTCATTCTTCTGATCTTCCTCTTCATCACTTATTTCCTCATCATCTTGCTGGTTTTGAGGTTTTTTTGTTTCACCGATGAACTCCCAGAATGGATCGTCTCTATCAAGCTCTTCGTCTGACCCGTTGCTAGGAAGCGAGCCTACAGCATCAGAGGACATGCTTTCATCAAGCATGTCTCCGTCAAGTGGCAGAGGAATAATGTCTTCTTCACTAACCACATGAAAAATTCATTATCATCATGAATAGGAGGATCAGTTAATACATTATTTGATGTAGTGAGATAGTCAAAAGGAGTGAAGTCCAGACTGGTATCAGATTCACTAGAATATCCTAAAGACAAAGGACCGGTGGGGGATTGATTGAAGTTGAATTCTGAGTGTTCAGAGGAAGAAGATGGGGAAGACATGATTCAAGAATGAATTTTTTTTTGGAAGTTTTTGAAATCAAATTGAAAAGGAAGAGCAAAATTATAGTTTTTTAGGTATGAGGTAATATATTAGTTACAAGCATTATATAAAGGTCAATATTGTGAAAGAACATGAATAGTAATAATAATTGTTACAGGTGAGGGTTGAGTATGGTAGGAAGTGGTAAAAAAAATTAAATATTTAATTGAAGATTTATTGCTGGAGAATCCGAAGTACAAATTAACTTTTTATAGAATTGTTTGGCTATATCTTTAGATTACGTATGGTGCACATCTTTCCTTTCTCGAGATTAACATTAGTGCATCTCTTTTTTCTAGACTGGTGTTGTATCACGGTAGATATAATATTAATTACTTCTTTTACATAAGGCATGAGAAAGAAGATTGCGAATTTGGTCGCAGTACCGAAGGAGGTCGCATTGCTATGCGATAGCATTTTTTGTCTTGTATTCTTTATTCTGTATTAAGTCTGCGACCATGGAATGTTTTTTTACTTTTGAATGCTAGAAGTCGCAGTCGTCATTTAAAAGGGGTATTTTTGTCATTTTGATTCACGATTGTTTAGGCGGGATTTTTGATTTTTTGTGGCGCCCACACTCTGCGACCGATGTGTGGCCTATATTCAGCCACGTCCCGCAGGCTGAGAAACTCTCTCAGCCCGCAGGCTGAGGTACAGTAAGCCCATATATATATATATATATATATATATATATATATATATATATATATATAATATATATATATATATATATATATATATATATATATAAGGAGGAAGGGGCCAGCGGGATCCAGTAGAAGGGAGAAGACGACGGTCAATTATTATTATTATTATTATTATTATTATTATTATTATTATTATTATATAAAGAGGAAGGGGCCGGGCGGCGGCCAGTGGGAGGGGGAAGACGGTGATAAATTATCATATGTATATATTATATTTCTAAGGAGGAAGGAACCGAGCGGGAGCCGGTAGGAGGGGAAAGACAAAGAATTGAACATCATTTTCATGATCGATGTATGTATATGACAGATAACAAATATTATCATATATTGTCTACTTATGATGTTATGTAATAGGGGATTTGTAAGTGCAATGAATATCTAAGTTAACAAGGTTATCATCCTTTCGATGTGATGGTCCATGCATACATGTAGGAATATACGCATAGTAAATCTACACGTAAGCTTGAACTTGTAGCTGTATGAGTGATGAGAATTAAGAGTTAATCAAGAAGGAAATTCATGGTAGTTGAGACATCTAAATAATAATTGTGAAGCCTATGGAAATAGATATGAGAGGTTTGCATTATACGGTGAAAATTTGTAGTAATTCATTTAAAAAGTATGTAGATTACTTCTTAAAGTTATGGATACAATGGAACTCTTAACTTACCAAATTTTAGCATGGTTTACTCACTTAGTCATTCAGCTCACTCCGTTTCTTTCTATATATTTCAAATTTGGATAAGGGCAAAGGACCAGGTTTAGCTGGGAGGAACTAAGTGATTGATTGAACAACATATTTTTCATGTTTTGTTGTACTAGTCCTCTTTACATGTATGCCTTACTTTTGGGAATTTTTCTAACTTATGTATTCATGTATGACACTCATTATATGTAACTTTTACTTTGTGATACTTTTGAGACTAGGAACATTTTATATATGTAATATTTTGAGAACTAACACTAGTGGTTTCACTTGGGTATGATGAAAATGGAACTAATTTTTTTCGGTTATGAAATACTAAGATGCATTGGGTGAAAGTGAATGATGTGGATTCTGGTTATATATATATATATATATATGTATATATATATATATATATATGTATATATATATATATATATATATGTATATATATATATATATATATAATTCTAATTTTAAGTAGACCTTGTGAGTCGAAGTTGATGTTCTGTTATGAAATACTAAGATGCTTTGGGTGAAAGTGAATGATGTGGATTCTGGTTATATATACACACACACACACACACACACATATATATATAGGTATGTATGTATGTATGTATGTATATAGGTATGTATGTATGTATGTATAGGTGTGTGTGTGTGTGTGTGTGTGTGTGTGTGTGTATATATATATATATAGAGAGAGAGAGAGAGAGAGAGATAGACTTGTATCCTTTCAAAAGGATTTGATCTCGGATCCTTCCCACTCAAATTCAACCCTCCAACATTCGAATACAAGATCCACTCCATTGAAGTTGATCTATACTATTTCAAGTATCTATAAACCAAAAATCAAGTGTTTTAAATACTTTTTGCCCATCCATCAAGCGACGCAAATGGACGGCCGAAAGTAGTGAGTTGGTTAGATCTATGTCTTTAGACATACAAATTCTCGATCCGGCCATTTCATTATGATCTAAACATTTAAAAACCCCTATAAACTAATTTTGTTAGATTTCAAATGTTCTACACCGTTAAACTAACCAACTCACTATTTAGACCGTCCGTTTTTCCCTTACTTGATGGATGGGCAAAAAGTATTTAAAACACTTGATTTTTGGTTTATAGATACTTGAAATAGTATAGATCAACTTCAACGGAGTGGATCTTGTATTCAAATGTTGGAGGGTTGAATTTGAGTGGGAAGGATTCGGGATCAAATCCTTTTGAAAGGATACAAGTCTATATATATATATATATATATATATATATATATATATATATATATATATATATATATATATATATATATATATATATATATATGTAATTCTAATTTTAAGTAGACCTTGTGAGTCGAAGTTGATGTTCTGTATCTTGGCAAACTTAATATTTTAGGGGAGGTGTGCCGAAATTTTAGGGAAAATAAGGAGATTATGATTAAATTGATAGTTATTAGGCTAATATTATATTAAGAATCTGACTTTTACAAATTTTATCTATTTAATCAATACAAAGTATTGTTTTCAAGGCATATATTGCTAGCAATGTATATCAATTATGCGCCACTTAAGCAAGATGTGAGTTAGGAAGAAGTTTCCTCCTTGCTAAATAGATACATTAAAAGAGGAGGAAATCTTCTTCTTTTTATTGTAAACAAACAGAAATCCCTCATTATTATCACTGCGTCTTAGATGAAAGGGAGAAAAAAAAAGTCTTGTAATTTTCTTAACGTGAGGTGTGAGTAATTCTTATTGTACTTCTTAAGTTTTTAATAAAGTTTCTCTCTCCTTCTTCCGTGGATGCACGCAAGATCTGTTTGATCGGTGGTGCTACGTTATATTGTGTGTTAACTTTATGTCTGCTTTGGAATATCTTCTTTTCTTCTTCTCATTGTCTTAGATTCTGTGATTTTTTTCCACTGCGCCACCCCAGTCGATCCGGTCGTGAGGGCGCCCCCGAAATCACAACAAGTTCAACCTACTTCTTACTTTTTAACTTTTATCAAATTTCCTTAATCTTGTATAAGTTCTGAACTTCTTTCCCTTAAAACAACATGAGATTATTTCGCATTTTTAACATTCTACCTCAGGCTAAATACCAAAAACTTTTGGAGTCCAAGTACTGAAGGAGATGATACTTCTCTTCAAGTGGAAACATACCAAACAGCTGATAATATGAACATCAAACATCTTGAATTTTATTATTCCTTTACCAAGAATCTTGCGACTCCACGTCCATCGCAGTAGCAGCTGCCTTCAGTGGCACAAACTTTTGGAATCTATGATCCCATGAGTCATCAATATGCCCATAATGTCAGAATCTATAATGACTGGTTCACATGGAAATTATATCTCTTAAGCAGTTGCGGCTACTTTGATCAGTCATCATTCTTTAAACAAAAAAGAGATTTTCTCTTAAAGCGTAAAGCTTGGACTCCAAACATAAGGAGATTTGTAGCAAAAAAAGACAAAGATCTTTTCTAGACAAACATAATAAAACCTTGAATCCCAAACATAGATAGATATTTTCCCCAAAAAGTTCAAGCTTTTATGCATTACAATATTTCATGGAAAATGGCTACTCTTTGTGACTAACATATCAAATTGACTATGTAACATGCAATCCACCAATCAGAAAATCATACCACCATACCCTCCAAAATTGACTTTTTAATATGCACATCTCTCCAAAGTACACTGCATTTTCAGTTGCATACGTATGCATTATATTTAAACTTTTTGAATATAAACAACTCAAGCTTAATTAGGACGCACATTTCTATCTCTATCACTGCTATTATAATGCTAAAAGGATTGTGCACGGCCGTTATTGTTGTATAATTGTCAATTCGGCCACGAATAACTCTGTTTTACCAATAATCCCCAAGGACGACCCATTTACATCACACAATAGAGAAACTAAAAATACACTCGAGCAAGATGCAACCCATATCGCACATGTAAAAATCCAGTAAGATAGAAACTACAACGCAGAAAAGTGCTGATTAAGAACTGGAAACTGGAAGAAATGGCCATAGCCTGAGTCTTACATTTGGTTACAATTTTACAATAGAATCCAGTCAATGGGAAGAGAATCTGTGCCATCTCACAACTGGGATACAAAAGGATAAATGTATGCAGCTTTCCTGCTTTATTGTCTTCTGCCAAAGTTGTTGACATGATAAAAAGAATCATCAAACAGCAGCAGTATGATGTGATAAAATATAAGCTCAATGGCACATGAACACAGATAATAACAGAAGCTGGGCATTGGTATGTATGCTGATCCTTCAAAATGGATTCCTTCCACATATAACAGTTTCACTATTCAACAGTGGCAGCTGTCAGGGCAAATGCAGTGGTTGACATTTCAGGGAGGTTCTTTAGGCTACTCAAACACTGTTTAATTAATTGCCATATTATGATTTCACCGAAGACTCCTAACCTCCCCCCTCGGCTTATTACAGTATTCGAAAATGGACCAATGGCATTCCCTGAGGATTGAGACTAAAAGACAGAACGGACCTGAACAAAATGTGATGGCTAACAAACTGCCGACATGCCAAGATCTATACCATATAGTTATCACGGACATAACAAATAGGAATTTTATAATCCAGGAATGGACTCGAGATTGTACTTTGTTGATGCTGCAGCTTCAATGTCCTCGGTATTTCGGGACTTACGAGTCTCAATGGCACCAAGGGTTTGCAAATATGAGTAGGAAGCATTCCGATTGGCTGGCGGGTTTGTGTTGCTTATTCTGCTAGCAAGAAACCTGCGGATAAGACCCCTAAGAAATGGAGCCATAGTGTCTGGTTCATGCTCTAAGTAGTACATGATTCCTCCCATGCATAAACAGAACAAAGCAACCTGCCACCAGAGTAATTGACCAACACATCAGAATGCATCCATGTGTAATAATCAATGCTACCAATAAATCAAATAATTCAGCAATCACTAAAACTTAAAAACTGGCATTGTCACAGTTCTTTATTTGTAGAAGCAAAAATTTATACTGGTTTTCAGCATGGTAACCTTCTCTTAATTAATTATAGACCGTCATTCACCAGATAACCAGGCATAAAAATAGTTTATCAAGCAAAAAGAGGCAAAGCATGTTCGATATTGTAAGTGCAGTTACTCATCAAGTAAGTGATGCAGGACCTTGTGTTATGCTTTATTTGTTGCCGCTTCATTGGAAATACCATAAGTTAAATATCCGCCTCCAGCCCTTTCTCTTGTGCCCCTATGCTCATGTCTATGCACAACAATTTGATAGCTAATTGATATAACTAGGTCAAATGATATGCTCTGAGGAAACTTTTAGCTAGGTATCTGATTTTTGGCTAGCTCTGCCAGTCTGTTTAATGTATTGATGAATTTCGCTTTGTTCTTTTCTGTGTGTGTGTTTGTTCTGTGAGTCTTTTTTTTTATATATACTTTCTTTCTTTCGATTGTGTTGGGATGGGGCGGTGGTAGTGGGGTGAGTGATATCAACTTTCACGGTGTTCAACACAACTCTTTAGAAGCAAGGGATGTGTCCCTTCCACACTTAAGAATCCATTTTGCAAATCCTATAAAATTCATTTCACTTTTCCAATAAATGCATCTAAGCATCCAAAGAGTCTACCCAAGGGTACCACATTCTACATACCTGTTTTCGTTCCACATATTGAAGTGATCTGTGTTCCTAGGAACCTTTGTCTGTTTTTTTTTGTGTGTGTATGCGTGTTGTGATATGAAGGCTTTAGGAGCTACTTTGATAGCAGCTCATAGGTGTCTGAACTCATTTGCGGCACACCGAGAAGCACATAGGTAAAGGAGATTGATAACTCACAAGCTCAAAATCAGTAAACAGTGCCCATTAAGCCCACTTTTATGCTTCCCCTGATAATTCTCTTGTTATCAGCAGGACAGAAAGAACGTGGTTAAAAGAAAATATAAACTAGGCAAGAGTATTCCTGAAGTACGAAGGAGAGTTATGTGGAAGGATATAGTTGCTATAATAACTCTTTCAACCTATCCATAAGCAACACAAGGGTGACATAACAATAAAATCTCAAAGAGCCTATTGCCAGTTGCTTTTTTCCCTCCCTTCTTTCAGGGTGGAAAATTTCTTCTATCCATGTCTCCTGATCAGGGTTAATTGACAATTGAATGAGTTAGCGAATCCAAGGTCAGGACTATTGGTTACCTGACAACCTAGCAGTAACAAGATCCATGCTACTGGACTGGGAAGAACAATAAAGCATCTGATAGTGATCATTGGAAAATTCAACAGGTACCAAAGCAGTTTGGTGCGGAATTTTCTACTGCAGATAAAATTGTTGTTAAATGCTTAATTCACAGAAAAGACCAGATGTTCTGACACACCCAATCTGCCATGATAAATTAAGACAATCGTGCATGTGTTATGCAAGTCTAGATAGGCTGAAGCATTGCTTCTCATCATTCTTCAAATTCGACCAAGCATTAAATGCTAATTCTTCCTTTTTGTTCCAGAAACATTATCTGATAAATTTCATGATGAATCAAATGCCAATGATTTCTCGAGGATGCATGAACTTTACCTTAGCTAATTGTAACAAGGAGTCGAAAAATACTTAGAAAGAGGGATGATCATTCTATATCCACCATTATCAAACACGTTCCCCATTAAGTTGATTACTGTATTGATGTTATTTAAGTGGGAAATGACTCAAACTCTGGTGCATAAGTTACTTTCAAGTATTTCAAAAAGGAAGCCACATGTCGTAAGACAAATTAGTGGAGATTTCAATTTCTTGTAACTTGTGGGATTTGATTTTGACATAGAGAAGATTCAGCAAGAAGTAATGGATATCTGAGTCCACAGAAGATTGAAAGAAGTAACGGCATCTAAGTAAGAACGTTTCAAATTTCACTCCTGTGGAAACAATACAAGCCAGAAATGCCAATTTGATTTTGATTGTCATTTTAATAATTGTGCATACCAAGATGATTGAATGTAGGGATGTCAAGTGGGCCTGGCCTGGCCCGCCCCGCCTCGAGCGCGGCAGGCCAAGAGCAGGGCCGGGCTGGGCCGAGCTCACCGCCAGCGAAAATGCGGGCGACCCGGCCCAGCCCAGGGTCCCCTTTGGGGAACCCGGGTCCGGCCCCCGACCCGGCCGGACTGGACCCGTGCTGGACATGGGCCGGCATGGTTAAAATTTATTTTTAAAAAATCTTTAAAAAGTTCTAAAAATTTAAGTTCATATTAAAAATTCTAAGTTAAAAGTTATAAAAGTTGATGCTTCACAATAAATTCTAAAAATCAAAATTGACAAAGAAGACTACAAGTTGCGAAATGAAAATGTAATTTTTTTTATTAATGATCCAATAAAATGGATAAATGGATACAAATACAATTGAAGCATAAATTATTTTTTTTGAAATTTATCATTCATAAATAAAAAAATTACGAGTCTTCAAAGTCTTCATTCATCTTCTTGGGAGACTTCTGGAGAGTCTTCGATGAGATCGTCAATTATTTTATTTTCACTTCTTTTTTGCATCCAGTCAATCCTTCCCGCATATAGTCATCTCGATTGCTTTCGACGCCAGACAGTTCCTCATATCCTGCAATACTCGACCACCTGTACTAAAAGCAGACTTTGATACTACTGTTAGATGCGGAGGGGTTAGTACATCACGTGCCATGATGAAAATCACATGATAAGTCGATGCTTGTGATTTCAGCATGCCAAAATATCATAATTATCAAATCCTGAGACTTGATCGACCTTAGGAGTTGCTGCACGTTGGATATAATAATGGAGCTCATTTAAAGTGTCAGAGGTTCTAGATTTTTTTGATGCTGATAAAAGACCAAAAATAATGAACTTCTATTCCTAGATAAAGAAGAAGTTTGAGATGACGAAGTAGATTTTTATTTCCATAGGTAGCTTATAGAAGCAAATTTATAGAAGAATCAATATCTGCCCACATAATGACATCACTATCATCATATTTCATTCTTTCATAAAAATTTTCAAGTAAAAATTTAATGTGAGGATTGATAATAGCAGCAAAATAAAAAATACAAGAAAATCTTTAAAATATTTATTAAATTTTAATTCCATAAGAGCAATAATATCTCGAAGAAAAGCATTATGTCTGCATGTAGAAAGTTCCTCGATAATTTCAGTTAACTCATAAAATACTAAACTAGTCGTGGGATAATAAATACCAAAAAATATTTTTATTACTCCTTCAAATTTATTCAAAAATTCACAAATAACTTTACAAATTTCCCAATCCTTATCGAAAATAAAATAGCCAAGCAATTCTACAGAAATAAACATATTTATTGCCCGTTGATAATAGCTCTACTCAACATATTATATGTTGAGTTCCAACGAGTTCTTACACTTGAGGTAATTTTTTAATAGACAGGCCTAAGTCGAAACAAATATGTTTGAAGGTTTGTCTTCTTGGGCTACTACTTTTAATAAATATAATAGTTTATTTTAATTTTTAATATAAGCATTAATTATTCTTAAACCATCTTGTACACACAAGTTGATAATGTGACAAACACACTAAATATGAAAAATTTTGTCATTCAAGATAGATTTTAAATAATTTTTTAAAATCTCAATTACAGGAGTGTTTTCACTAGCATTATCAAATGAAATAACAAAAATTTTAGAATCAATTATATATTCTCTAACAACCTTCATTATAATCTTACTTAAATTGGAAGCATTGTGAGGATGAAGAAATTTTTTTAAACTGAATTTTTTTATTTAAATTCAAATCAGAATCAATATAATGTGTAGTAATAACTATATAGTGATTGCCGTTAAGAGCTTCCCAACAATCAGAAGTGCAACTTTATGTGACAAAGAAGGCAAAATTGCAATTAACATTTGTTGTTCTTCAACTCTAATCATTTATGTTCTTATAGTATTTATACTAACCAGCTCATAATCGGAATTATGAGTTCTAATATATTCTGTAAATGCCTCATCTTTAGCCATAGTAAAAAAAAATATTCAGAGCGAAAAAGATATTTAGCTAAATTAGTCTTACATGTAGTAGGTTTATAAGTAAAAGTGCCTAGTGTGCCACCTGAAGTGCTAATTTGTGTTTGTCATGGTTGGTGTTCCGGTGTTTACTCTTAAAATGTCCTGCTTAGTAGGTCGATTCTAACATTTTTGAGAAAAACATATGAAATATCTGGGCACAACTTGTATTAAGCCCTCCTAACTCCAACAATTATTTTATTAAAATATTTTCAGACTCCAGATTTAATATTTATAGCGGTAGTTTATACTTGGGAAAACTAGAAGGAATATGAGTAGTAGTGGCAGTTTCATAAGCATTAAAATCTGAGAATTGTGTTAATGAAATTTGTAAAGTGTCAGCTAAAGGTAAATTAAGAGCTAACCACTCTTCATTACTCAAACTAAAAAGACGATTAAATATAGAACCAGAAGGTTGACTAGGACCTCCTAATGAAGAATGTGCATCCATCACTTCTAATTTGTAAAAATATAATTACCTCACAAATGCAATTTCACACACAGAGAGAGCGCTAGTAGAGCTTGTAGAGGATTTTTTTTGGAGAATTTTAGAGGATATGTTTTGATGAAATAGAGTAAGAAATAGAGAGTATTTATAGAGGGGAGGGTTATTTGTAAAAAATTTTGCAAAAATTTCACCCAAATTAGATTCTACCCATTAGGGGGCTATTTGCAAAAAAATTACAAATTGCCCACAACGGCTAAAATAGCTGTTGAGGGAGCTGTTTGCGTGCCCAAGACGTTGGGTGGCCTGTTCGTGCCGGACCAGACGGGCCAGGTATCGTGCCTGGGCTAGACACGACCCAAGCGGGCCATGGGCCGCCTATTGCGAACCCGGGTCTGACCCATGGGAGAGCCGGACTCAGGCCGGGTCTGGCCCGATTGTCAGTGGGTCGGGTCGTGCCCGTGCAAGTTGTCGGGCCGGCTCGACCCAGTTGACACCCCAAATTGAATGGTAATGGTTAATGGCTTACCATTTATTTCGCTTGTTATATTTTGAATGGGATATTTACAAAATCCCCACGATAGGATCCAACGTTATTCCATTAAATTTTCATAAGACTCTTCTTTCTTATTCTTAAGCAGGCCCTCGAGAGGGATTAGTTAATCCACGATTATGTTTTATCTCTTTCCTTTTAGCTTGTCTTGAGGAGACTATGATCAAACTCTTTCCTTTTCTATTGTTTTCTTTTTCTGATGGAGATGCATAGAACCATGGAACTGTATAGATCCATGGATCTATGCAGTTTGTTTAAAAAAGTGGTTTGGTGGGTCCTCCTAGGTGGTTGTGGCACCTAAACCGCACAAATTTGGAGGTAAGTGCCGGTATTAAGAACATACCCGTAAAGAAAACAAATCGAACATCTTTCCGTGCTTGTTGCCTTTGCAGCCACCAAGGGCCTCCTAGTGTCAATTACCCCAAAACATCCCCTCTTTGCATTGAGAAAGAGAGAGGAGTCAGAATGGGTTAGGGCGAAGCGGGTTGTTCCGGACCGGCTTGATATAACTTATAATTTAAACTCGTGGGTCTGTTATAAGCATGATATAGAATCTCAGTATCGGCCAATTATTTTAGTATCAATATCATTAATATCGTGATGTGAAACGCGTAAGTGGGCGGAAGCAATAGATAAAAAACTCAAACATGTCTCACCAATCAAGAACAATCATTTGTAGGAAAGCTTAAAATAGTTAATAGTAATGATGTTCATTTAACATGCAATTGCTTTAATCTATTTAAATATTAAGTTACTAACTTTATGCGTGATGTTATGCAGGTTATCATATTCTACTATCAAAAAACAAGTTATTGGACTACGTGGTAAACAGATTCTCACAACTCACAATTTATGTGGACAATATATCAAGATCGATAAGAAATCAAATATGTAATATCAAACTTGTAAAGAACTACTCGTGAATTGAAAATGGACCTCTTGATTACCTGTGAATAAAATCTAGTTTCCCCTGTTTCTTACTCTGAGATTCTGTAGTAGCGTGGCTCCTTCTGTTATGAATTTAATGCTTTAAATTGCGCATGATTTGGACTCCGGATGAGAAAGTTATACCCGAACAAAGTAGACTGCTGGTGGCTAAATTTTTCTTGCGTGAATCTATTTTTTTAATTGAAAGAAATTTGTTTTTAGGAGATTAGGAGAGAATTAGAAGAGGGACTTTCTATCAGAAAGGAGAGAATTTGATAGGGACATCTCTCCAGGATTGCGATTCTACACCAAGAGGCGTTCTCGCACTCTTTCAGTTTGGTTCGATTAAAGTCTAGAGAATCAAGCTATATTGGGCTGATTCTCTTAGTTATTTGCTTTTAATTGTAATCTTTATTTGTTTATTTTTGATAGTTTATTTTAGTCCCATATCGATTGTGATGATATATCTCTGTTGATGTAGGCCTATTTAAGGCTAAGAGTGGTATTTAATCTAGGAGTTTTTTGATGAATTAAATTGCTTTAAAACTTTATGACCTATGTGCATTGGGTGAGAAACCCTAGGGAGAGAATCCCAATTGTTGGTTCCCCTAATATCAAAGCTCAAATCCTAAATTCTTCCAAAACATAACATTTTCTTCCTCCAAACATAAAACAAAACCTTTTTCTCTCTTTCTTTGCTCACAAGCCGCCGCCGCCGCCGCCTCCTTCCTCTCAGACCTCTCCAAGCAAAATCTCCTCGACGACCTCATCCTCCCGCGAGCAATCGAGACTCGCCTCCACACTGCCATCAAGCTCATCGACGATCTCTTCTTCAACCTCATCAACAGCAGAGGTCATCCGAGCCTCCATCGACGCCGAATTCTCATCCCCGAGCCTCTGTCGAAGCTCCGATCATCAATTTCACCTCCGACGTAAAGATCCCCTCTGATGACTCCTGCAAACAGTACTACTCAAGCCCTCAGCCTCCGACTGTCATCTCGAGAGCGTAATCATCGTCGAAGCTTTAAACCTTCGATCTCTCTGATCCTGCCGATGAACCTCCTCTGCATCATAACTGAGCATCACACACCAACGACATCAATTAGAAGTTGTGATTTGGGTTGGTGAATTAAATCCAAAGTCAGCCCGACCAACCCGCGAGCTACAGTTCAGAGCCAGAAGTAACCCCAAGCACATCAGTGCATTTTCCAGCAAAATTTGGTGATCCAAAATCTGATTTGAATAATTTTCGAGTCGTTGAGTTCGTGACGACAGGAGCTTCACATCGATTATCCAGGTAATCTTATCAGGTATAATTTCCTTTGAACTGAATTTTTGGTACTACTTTAAATTCTGTCACTATAATTTCGTCGATTATCTGCCATCCACAAATAGTGACCGTGTGTATCTGTTTAGCTTTTTATTCGCAATATCTCAAAATTAATTAAGACTGCTAGTACACAGTGAACATCAAAATTTGCATAGAATTAATATTTTAAAAAATATTGAGGTCTAAATTGCAAAATTATTACATCACAGTCTCTATTTTAAACTTTTGAGCCGGCTGGCAAATTCATTTGCTTTATTATGTGCATTGCTTCACTAATTTGTTGCTGATTCTGCACATCGTCTACATCATCCTGCACGATTGCATTAGAGTTTGTTAGCTGCATATAGGAAATAGTAGATTGCATTCATTATTAAAAAATAAAAAAATAAAAAATATCATATATTCAGCATTTAAAAAATAGGAAAAGTAGTTGTGCATGCGTATTCGTAGTGGCAAAGTCTACAACCCAGAAAAACCAATACGGACATGGATCCCAATGCTTCTTCGTCAGATATCACCTCACCAACAAACTCCTAAAATTTTCAAAACTCTTGAGGAAATTAAGGCCCAAATGAACACTTTAGGTCAGAGAATGGATATGTTAGAGGTTGAACGTCATGACGGAGGTCATAATGAAGAGCGTCAACTCAACCAACGCCGAGAGAAGAGAATCAACAGGAATTACAATGATATGATGATGAACGGCATCAAATTGGACATATCTAACTTTGACGGCGGCTTAGACCCACAATATTACCTTGATTGGGTAATGACAGTCTTCTAAAAAAAGGTTTAAGCGGCCGATTAATCGGCCGCTTAAATGTTTTCGGCCTGAAACCGAACAGAACTTGAAGAAAGCGGTTGGATTACTCAGCCAGGTGATTAATTCGCTTAAGCGATGATTAAGCGTCTAATCGGTGATTAATTAGCATCCGTTTAAATGTTATTCAATTATTTTCTAAATGGGTTTTAATTTCAAACCCATTAAGCTAACTGAACTCAAATTAGATCCATTATTACTTTTCTAAATGGAGGTACATTGATGTACTTTAAACTGATTGACATTATTACTTTTTAAATTTCTCCTAGTACTAGCAATTTAATTTTTCAAGTTATGTTTGTTATATCTTTTATGATTTTTTTGAGAGTTTATAGAATTCATATTTGCACGTTTTAAGTATTATAATATAATTATATATTAAAATAATAATAAAACGTGTAATCTGTTTAATCACCATTTAAATCGTTTAAGCATTATGCGCTCTCGGACCGCGCGCATACTGAAACCGCTTTTTAGAACATTGGGTAATGAGTTTAGAGCGTTATTTCACGTGGTATGAGATGTTCCAAGAGCGGCAAGTCTGTTTTGCTGCTATGAAATTGGGGGGACAAGCGGGACAATATTGGTCAAATGTTGAAAGGCTGATAGCGCTAAGGCAAGAACCGATCTGAATTTGGGATAAGATGAAGGCCAAATTGAGTAAGAAGTACCTCCCAATTACTTTTCAGGATCAACAGCTAGACAAATGGAGTAGGCTTATACAAGGAACTCGCTCAGCTACTGAATACATCGAGAAGTTTGATGAGTTTTTGACCCAGCGCAGCGGGTTTGTCGATGAATCTCCCATGATAACCCTCTCTAAGTTTAGGTCTGGTCTTCGTGATGATCTCCATAGATAACTCTTTGCAAGAGGTGTTAGTGATTTAGAACGCACTTATCAAATAGTTCGGGACTTAAATGCTTCTCGAGTATCATATTATCAACGAGGTTCAGATTATAAGAGACAGAGAACTAGAACCACCTTTGGACAGTCCCAGATCAAACCTAATCCCAACAGTTCTGCTCCGACAGAAGATCTTAAGGGTAAAAGCCCAGTCAGAGCGTACCACGAGCCAACCCCCGCCCACAATGCTTTAAATGTCAAGGTTATGGGCATGTAAGTTCTGCCCAAGTAAATCCAAAACTCTTTTGGATGATCAACCAGATGAGGTGCATGATGAATCTCAAAAGAATATTGTGTTCATAGGAAACGCGAGCAGTGATTCTGAGAATGATACGAGAAAATGAGGAGTTTCTTAACACTATTAGGTGTGTTGCTATCGTCCGATGTACCCTTGCTCAACCTAAATATATGGTTGACTGGCGAAGAACCTCGATCTTCACACATGGATAAAGATTGGTGAAAAAATTGTAAAATCATTGCTGATAGTGGAAGTTGTATTAATATTGTGTCATACAGTTTGATTTCAAAGATAGAGTTGAAGACGGTCCCTGACCTTAACCCATACAAAGTTGCCTGGGTTAACACAATATCGATGAAGGTGAATGAACGATGTCTTGCACTTGTGTAATTTGCCATATACAAGGATAAAATTTGATGTGATGTGATAACCATGGATGCAGGACATGTGATTCTTGGTCAACCTTGGTTGCTTGATATGGACGTGACCTTGTGGGGAAAGTCAAACATTTGTACTTTTAATCATGAAAGGCAACGGATCAAACTAATTCCAAGTCAACCAAAATCCAAACAAGATGAGAAAGAGTCGATGGACACAAGAAAGAAGAAGAATCTCAACTTAATCAGCCCTAAAGAAATTGAAAGGGAAGTGATTAGTGGGGCACAAATCATCGTTTTTGTTGCACGAGAAATCGCAAAAGAATCTCATGAAACAATTCCTGCAACAATTCCTATAGTGGCCCCCTATTATCACAGATTTTGCTGATGTATTTCCTAAAGACCTCCCAGATCAATTGCCACCGACATTCAACATGTTATTGATTTAGTACCGGGAGCCACTCTGCCCAACTTGCTGCACTATCGGATGAACCCGATGGAACATGCCGAATTACAAAGGCAAGTTGAAGAGTTATTGAGTAGAGGATTCATACGAGAGAGTTTGAGGCCCTGCGCGGTCCCCCACTATTGACGCCAAAGAAAGATGGAACATGACGAATGTGTGGATAGCCATGCTATCAATAAAACAACGGTAAAATATTGTTTTCTAATTCCCAGGCTAGATGATATGCTTGACATGATGTCCAGTGCCACTATCTTTTCAAAGATAGATTTGAAGAGTGGTTATCACCAATTTCGAATCCGCCAGGAAGATGAATGAAAAATAGCATTTAAGACGAAAGATGGGCTTTATGAGTGGATGGTTATACAGTTTGGCATGTCTAATGCTCCAAGCACCTTTGTGAGAGTGATGACACAAGTATTACGACCCTTTATCGGAAAGTTTGTAGTCATATATTTTGATGACATCCTTATTTATAGGAAATCGATGGAGCAACATTTTGACCATCTCTCGCAAGTCTGTGTAGTTTTGAGAACGAAAAGTTTATATGCAAACCCTAAAAAAATGTACCTTTCTTACAGACCAAGTCATTTTCTTAGGAGTTGTTTCTTCACAAGGTGTTTATGTAGAACCCGATAAAATTAAGGCTATTATGGAATGGCCAGAGCCATACAACATTCGAGAAGAGAGAAATTTTATACGGATTAGCCACTTTTTATAGGCGTTTTATTCGAAATTTTAGTATCATGGCCCCGATTACCGATTGTTTGAACAAGAGGAAATCGAATAGACTAAATCTGCTGCTAAGGCATTTCGAGAAATCAACGAGAAAATGACAATCTTCCATTATAAGACTTCCAGATTTCACGAAAGCTTCTGAAATTACTTGTGACGCCTTGGGCATTAGAATAAGTAGTGTTTTGAGCAAAGAAAAGCACCCCGTTGCCTATTTTAGCGAAAAATTAAATGATCTCAGCAACGATATTCCACCTACGATAAAGAGTTTTATGCGGTAGTTCAAGCTCAATGTTACTGGCGCCATTCCTTATTACTACAAGAATTTGTTATTTATTCAGACCATGAAACCCTTAAAAATCTCAACTCCCAAAAGAAACTGAATTCGAGCCATGGTAGGTGGGTAGAGTTCCTTCAAGATTACACCGATGTCCTCAAGCACAAGGTCGGGGTCAAAAATAAGGTCGCTGATGCACTTAGTCGTCGTCGCGCCTTATTTTTGTCATGAGTACCGAAGTGGTTGGTTTTGAGAAAATCAAATGCACTTATGAGTCATGTCCTGATTTTGAAAATATATACAGTCTTAAGGGATAGTTTGACTCATGAGGTTGATGGCTTTCTCTTGCAAAATGGGTATTTGTTTTGCTCTCGTAAGTTGTGTATCCATCGCACCTGAAAGAATTTTTAGTTTGGGAAGTACACGCTGGGGGGGCTTGCTAGACATTTTGTGCGATACAAAACAATTGAAGCTGTGGAACATCATTTTTATTGGCCAAGCTTGAAGAGATCTTCTAAGGCTTGGTGGTCAATGTCACACATGTCAACTCGCCAAGCAACGAAAACAAAACACTAGTCTCTATACTCCCCTTCATGTTTCAAATTACCCTTGGCAAGATGTCAATATGGATTTCGTGCTAGGTCTACCAAGAACCACAAAAAAGATGATTCCATACTTGTTGTGGATCGTTTCTCTAAGATGGCCCACTTTCTACCATATTCTAAAACTTCATATGCATCTCGGATCGCTACGATCTATTTTGATGAAGTTATTAGGCTATATGGGCTGCCGAAAACAATTATCTCGAACAGGGATGTTAAGTTCACGAGTAACTTTTGAAAAAACCCTGTGACATAAAATGAAACTAAACTTCAATTTTCTACTACCTTTCACCCACAAACTGATGGACAAACTGAAGTAGCCAATAAGAGTTTAGGTAATCTGTTACGATGTCTAGTGGATGAAAATCTAAGAATATGAGATCTTGTGTTACCCACCGCTGATTTGCATACAATAGTTCTGTCAATAGAACCATAAGAATGAGTCTATTTGAGGTAGTGCATGATTATCAACCTAGATAATCTATAAATTTAATTCTCATGGCACCCCATCATACTTGGATGTCTTATTCAGCTGCATCATTTGCATCGCATATTCATGACTTGCATAAGGAGATCAGCAATCAAATTCAGAAAAGTAATGCAAACTATAAAACTTATGCAGATTTGCACAAGAAGTCACATGAGTTTAACGTAGAATAATACGTGATGGTTCAGATTCGTCCGGAAGGGTATCCTCCTGATACCATGAAGAAGTTGCATGCACGTAGTGCATGACCATTCAAAATTTTGAAAAAAAATTAATTCCAATGTATATGTAGTAGATCTTCCACCTGATTTTAGCATTAGTCCATCTTTTACTATTAAAGATCTGATTGCTTATAAGGGTCCAAATTTTTCCCTAATAATCCTTTATTAGATGAGCCTTCCCATGAGCCTATTTATGAGAGACTCTTATTACCTCCACTTCCCCAAATACAACCCACCCATACAACAGAACAAATTGATGTAATTATTGATGATCAGATTGTCTCTATTAGAAATGATAGTTACCACAGATTTTTAGTTCGTTGGAAAGAACTACCTGATTCTGACAACACTTGGATTAATCGGGAGGAACTCCAACGGTTGGACCCTGATCATCTAGAACACTATAAGAGCCGATGACATCTCTCTAGGATTGTGATTTTACACCAGAAGGCGTTGTCACAATCTTTCAATTTGGTTCGATTAGGGTCTGGAGAATCAAGCTATATTGGGCTGATTATCTTAATTATTTGCTTTTAATTGTAATCTTTATTTATTTATTTTGATAGTTTATTTGTCTCATATCGACTGTGATGAGATATCTCCGTTGATGTAGGCCTATTTAAGACCAATACTGATATTAAATCTAGAAGTTTTTGGATGAATTAAAATTGCTTTTAAAACTTTGTAGTATGTGTGCTTTGGGTGAGAAACCCTAGAGAGAGAATCCTGATTGTTGGTTTTCCATCAGAATTGGGGCAAGGAGATAGGCTAGCTAGAGTTTCACACCACTAATTTTAAGAAAAATTTAAAGATCTCGAAACTCACACAAATTTGAGAAAAAATCTTCATAATTTTTATTACATTGATTGTTTGATACTAGAGGGCTTTATATAGGTTTTTACAAAATTTGAAAACAATTAAAAATCTTAATCAAAAAATAATTACAATTTCAAAAATAGAATCCTTCAATTCTAAAATAAAGAAGCTAAAACTCCTAAAAGAAACCAAAATTATAAGAAATAGAAACTATTAATCTAAATACTACTAGAACTACTGGATCTACATTGAGTTGATACGTCTTCTCGAACGATAATAGATGCTCCATGGTCTTGGTGTATTGATGTCCACATCATATCGACTATCAAGATTGACTGATATTACAAGATTAATATTATATCAATATCTCAAAACCTGATACGATATTGCCAATATATATCAGAATTGGCGATATTTAAAACCAAGGTTCTAAATATCGGATATCGGGATCGTATCGGATGGGGGTTTTTCATATCGAATATCGGATATCGGGGGAGATATCGGGGATACGCGCGCATATCAGGCATTCATACCAGACACTATATATAATAAAATATTGATAACTAAAAGTTGATTGAGTCATAGATATCATCTACCTAATAAAAATGATGTAAAATGCTTGCAAAGATAGTAAAAAAACAATGTACATTTATACGCAGTCATGCAATAAATAAGTTATTTCATATCGGGCGATATATCAGACGACTTATCGGCCAATATCGGGCGATTTATCGGCCGATATTTCAAATATCGGCCGTTTTTTGCTGCAAACGATATGGCAAACGATTTTCCCATATCGTATCGGTAGCAAGAAAAAAAGGAGATATCGGCCGATATCTCGACCGACTCGGCCGATATTTAAAACAGGGTTTAAAACATGATTATAAGTTATACGAAGCGAGCCCGACCCGCTTTGTTAAAATGGGTTAGGGTCAGTGTTCTAAATATCCCCGATATAACCCCGATATTGTGCCGATATTGCATTTACGGCACCTAGCGGTAATGATTTGGCACATCCAAACCGATATAACGTTTTTCGTCCAAAATCGCCGATAAATAGGCATGGACCCGATATATCGGCCGCAATTTCGGCGATTTTGGACCCGATATAGCGTTTTACACCCAATTTCTAGGTTAGGTATTTGGGTAATTCGAGTGATGTGACAATGTGACATTTTTGAAGATTCTACACTTAGATAGTGATTATGAATTCATATGCTTAATGCAAGTTATCGAGTTAAGTATATCTTAAACATATAAGTATGATATTTTATGTAGATTTATATAATTTATGCATATATTATCTTATTGAGATGCGATTTAAGACAAGAAGATATGTACATTACAGTCTGATTTTGACATCCGATTTTTGAAAATATCCTCGATATATCCCCATCTCCGATAAATTTTTCCGGCCGATGTAGCCGCTGTGGCCGCCATTTAGGACACTGGTTAGGGTGAAGCCCTAACCTATTTTTCGTCCCTCTTGATGCAGAGAGGGGATGGGCGACAACGACTCAAGGCGGCGTTGATTGGCTGAAGGTCCACGCTGGCTGGAGGCACTACCAAGGTGACGAGTAAGATAGAGGTCTCATTTCTTAGTACTTTTCTACATACATTTTCACCTAGGCACAAATAAGAGGCTGCCTAGGCTGGTAAATGCTGGGTAGTAGCTTCAACGCCCCAAACTCGCCAACCGCTTTCTAACATTAGATGTGTGTCTATATAGATCCTGCTCATGGATGAATGAAAATGCAAAAGCTCTTGCCTCCACCATTCTATGAGTCTCTGATCCTTTCTGTGTATGGCATCACGACTCCTTTTAAGAACACCTACTAATTTGGAACTTAATCTGAAAGTCATATATCAACCCAGGCATTTCCAGTCCGCCCCTAATAACCAACAAATGGCCAAGCACTTTGCTTGTGCATATCCTATTTTTATAGGAACTTAGTGAGTCGATCCGCTTACATGTCTTACTTTTACTTCTGCATTGGGAGTTCTTCTACTTATTGCTTAACATAAAACAAACAGTGAGTTTGTTTATCTTTTGTTTCACAGCTTCATGATAATTTTATGAGCCAATGACTTCTTTTGTCTAAAAATAGTGTTAATCAACATGTTAATTAATAGATTACAGTAAATCAGACTGAATTCTAAGATTATTTCTTTTGCAGTATCTTAACATGACATGAGCATTATATATCTTCAAAGATCAGTTTTCTTTTTATATAGGCTAACGTGAATAATTTATAATGGTGGGTCTAAAAAGATATGAAAGACCCCCCTCCAAGCTGTATGTATGACTTTCATCGAATATGGATTTCTATAGAATTTTATATGTATTTATGATATCAAGTATGAAATCTCGTTCAATGACTTTACATCGAGTATCAATTGGATACTTCGACGCAGGAGACATACTCTAATTGGATACATTCTCAATACTTGGATACTCTGACAGTCAAAGACAAGGTTACCTTATTCACTCTGCACCTCCTCAAACTGCAATTCAGTTTGTGCAATCTGATCTGATTTATAATGCATTCTAAATTTGAATCGCCAAAGTGGGGATCCAAGAATAAAAGAATACGCACTAGTAACTAATTCTTTTATATGTATTTAGCACTAGAATTTTAGGCTTTCAAGACTTCCATTAGGCTTTAAAGTTTGGAATTTGAACTTTTATTGATAAATTAGAATTGTGATACATTTTAAGTAAGTAGTTTGCTTCCTATTTTTGAATAAGCGTCAAACCCAGGTTTTTCTATTATTATGCTTAATTTACATGTCTTCAGATATATATATATATATATATATATATATATATATATATATATATATAGAGAGAGAGAGAGAGAGAGAGAGAGAGAGAGAGAGAGAACGAGAACGAGAATCAGCTGTCATAGGAGAGACTCCCTCCTATGTCGCTGATGTGGCAAAATCTCAGCCCCAATGGGGTGATTAATAATAAGTGCAAGGGTGGTTAAATTTGCAGAAAACCCCACTTTTCAAAAGAGTATCAATTAATTCAACTATCAGTTGCCCCCCCTCTCTCTTCTTTGTTCTTTCTCGATTTCCCCAGTCTCCCCCTCTTTCTGTCGATGTCGCCCTCGCCAACCTCGCCCTCGAACCCATCTTCGCCTTCGAACCCATCTCGGCCTCGCCACCCAACCCTCCCTCTCGATCTCAATCTCGAACCTGAACAATCTCGAACCTATCTCCACCCCCGCTGCCCCAGCCTCCTCTTTCTCTCTCAATCTCAAACTCTCGCCCTCAGCTCAACCCTACACCTCCTGATCCTGATAAATTAGTGTCTGTCGTCATTGGCATCGCCTTCTCCCTCGTCTAGTTGATGCTTATCTCCAGGGTCAAGCTCTCGCTAGACTCCCACGACAACAACAACAAGAACAATGCAATCCTCAGTTTCTCTCCTCCCTCTCTGTAGCCATCACAACCACCACGGTCGCCCCGCCCCTCTCCTACTTGAAGTTTGAAGTAAAAATGATGATTTCTCCAAAAAAAATTGAATTTGTGAGCTGAATTTTTGAGAATTTAACTGAAAATTAATTTAAAAGTTGATTAGTTAGGTTTTTTATGGTGCGTGCTACCTATTTGATTGAATTCCTCATATGTATGCTATATGAACTTGAAGAAAAGGAAAAAAAGTTTCTTTTATGCATTTTACTTGTTTGATTCATTCAAGAGAGGTTAGGGCCTTGCCAATATCTTAAAGTTCTATTAATGAAGCTTTTGTTTGTTGATTTTATTCTTTAGTGCTATCAGACAATTTAACTATTTCAATTACTAATAATATCCTAAGTTTTTCATTTTAGATTATGTTTGTATATGTACTCAATGATACCAATAACATTGCCATAAAAAGATTATGTAAGTACCCAATCCTTGAGTGATGTTTGAATATGGTTCTTCAATCTAAGCGGATGAGTCAAATGCAAGCTTAGAGAGAAAACAATAATTGTCGTTCGGTCTGAGAAACGGTTTAGGTAAGCAGGCTCTTCGGAATGAACATGTTTGACGTTCCAATCAAGCGGAATGAGATGGAGTTGTTACTAGAAGAAGAGTTGTGGACACACAATGCAAAAGATAGTTGTGGCATTTGCTTTGAGTTATATTCTTGAAACAATCTTTTCGAAACAATTTTAGAGATCTGCAAACTGGAACAAGCCAAGATTCCTGAAGCTTGCCGATTAAGGACAATCCCTTGAGAGCTTTTCTTGTTGTTTGTAGTTTTGCATATAAATGATGTAAGTGTGCATTTTGTAATTGTAAGAGAGAGTTGAAGGTGATGAAAAAAAAGACCAAGTTGTTTCAATTGGACATGCGTATTGCCATTCAGTCAGATGTGTATTAGGAAGTTATTTATTGGAAAGTTGCGAATTGGATATGTGTACTGACATTTCTCATGTTAACAAGCCTTTGAATGTGTAAAACCAACTCAGATTGAGGTGAATATTGTCAAGGTTCCTTGTGTTGTTGCACTTCAAATTTCTCCTCTTTTCTCTTTATTTTACTGCAATTTGTTCATTACAACCATGCTGAATTGTGGTGGCTGTGTGAAATCTTTGTGCTCAATCAAGCATTTCCTATTCTA